>CAKAOJ020000061.1:2317500-2550000 GCA_916701645.2 Sebastolobus alascanus
TCACTTTTTAAAGATGTGTTTGTGCTTGTGTTTTTTTTCTTTTCTTTTTTTGTGTGTGTTATTAGTTTATTTTTATTTATTTATTCCCCAATACTCCCTGTACTGTTGTATTGTAATGTCTACTGTACATTAATCTGTAATATTACTGTTTGGGTAATAAAATATGAAAAATGTTTAATTTAAAAAAAAAACAAAAAAAAAAAAAACATAAAAAAAAAGCTAACAAAACGAAACTTCCGGTCTGTCGCGCTAAACGTCTCCGGTCGCCACCTCATGACGTCGACCGACGCGTCACCGTGTTTTGAGTTTCAGCGCGTCTCCAAGTTGAAGTCGGTTCTCTTTATACATCCATGGTTGACTGAGTCCCATTTGCAGGTTTAACGATGGAAACCGGCGCCAGTGTCAGCTTGATGATCATGTACGAGGACGAGTCGGTGGATGTTCGTTACGGAAACGGAGCCCGGTTACAACTGTCGCCCTGTGGCTGTGAATTCATGCTGGTGAAACCCACAGATCCCTCTGGACATCCTCTGCAGCCCACTGAGAGAGTCCGACAGAGGACCAGGTTCACCATCAGCACTTATAAGGTGCAAACATGAAGTATCAGGCTGTTGTTTGCTGGGATAAATGTACACAGATTGGTTTTCTTCTGCAGTATGCATAGGTATTCAAAGTTATGCTGTCATTTTTACAGGAGTTTATGGTAGCTGCATTGGCATTTAGGAATAAATATGCTAGTCGACCATATCTGCCAGAGGAGCTCATCCCCGTTGACCACAAGAAGGTACCGAGAGCTCTTTCCTAGCCCACTATTAGTCCCTCAAATTATGTTTAGGCAATGATACCTGTATTTTTTTTGCATTTCCTCCTGCAGCCTTTTTTCAGCATTGGCTCAGACGTGCAGTGGCCTGAGTGGTCGTCCTGCGATGCTGAGCTCGGACATGGAGGCGAGACCGTCATCGGGTCGGAAGGGGGACGAGCCGCGTTGATGCTGTCGCCCTCGGGTGAAGAATTCTCCGTCGAGTTCACATGCGGCCTCAGTCGGAGTCAAAATCAGCGCTGCAGCGTGCAGGGCTTCAGCAGAGACCCTGACAGCAGCCCAGGCAGTCAGCAGCAGCAGCAGCAGCATCTGATCTGTCAGACCACCAGTGATGAGAAGGTTCATCAGGGAAGAGGAAGCAGAGAGATCGAGTCTATTAGATCGAGGTCTTGCTCTCCCCGGGTTATCGGCACTGCTCAGCCACAGGTAATGCTTCTTTTTTGTGATATTTCTCTGCTCTTATCATAGCTTTGATTAAACATTTTACTTCCCTTCCCAGCCAGAGGAGATGTACCAATCCACCACGGTGGTCCAGCATCACTCCTGCTGCGCCGTTGCCCCCATCTGGTGCTACCCTCTCTCCTTGGCTCGCCACCTCTGGGCGGCTCGTCTCTCTAAACCTGAGGAGGGAACCGGCGATTTCACCCAGGCACACGGGAGAATAAATACATCTGACATATCCATCGTAAAGAGAAGGTCTCACCTTCCTCAGGCGCTGCCTCTCGCATGTCCATCACCTCACTGGCACAGGTTGAACGATCAGTTGACTTGAGCGACATGTAGAGCACTATTTAACAATGGTCACTGACTGACTGAAGCTTTCTTACTTGTGTATTTTAAGGTGGAAGGTGAGAGACCCCCTGGCCAAAAAAGAACATTCAGACCAAGATCTTCCAACAGAGTTGGTAAAAGTGATGTGGTGTCAAGGAGTCACCTACAGGTAGGGACGCAGGTTTTCAGGGTTATTAACAAGGACCTTAAAGATCGTTGATATTTTGTGTTTGAGGATTTTGAATACAAGCAAAACACCTCTGATTCAGATTTTATAAGCTGATTATGGCTACTGTAGAAACATGGCGGACTCCGTGAAGAGGACCCGCTCCCTGTGTAGATATGAACGGCTCATTCTAAGCTAACGAAAACACAACGATTCTTAGTTTCAGGTGATTATACACCAATGACAACATAGTTATGAATATTATATTTAATTTCTACTAATAGATCCCCTGAAATGCTACACACTGTTCCTTTAAATACAGGGATACATGATATATATATATATATATACAGCTGTATTGTAACTTTGTGTATGTCTCCTGTGTAGGATACTGAGCGGGGCGGTCTCGGTCATAGAGGTGTCCCCGGGAGATGGATCAGTCATCCGGTCTAACGGTGTCCTTAACACTTATTTTACCCATCACAAACCTGAGCTCCTGTCAGGACGGGTAAATTCCAGTCTCTCATCATTTAACTGTCACAACACAAAGCCGAATCTACTATATTTAAAATAGCATGCTATGCTATCCTTTTATTTGGAGCTAAAATACAAAACCAATCCGGCATCGATTGGTTGTGTCTGTCTCACAGGTGAAAGAGGTAACGTACCACCTGAACAACCTCCCACCTGACGTACCCGGACAGCTGTACTCCGTGTGCTCCATTGTGAGTCGTGCCAGCAGGTGAGCCGCTGCTTCATCACCCAGTCTGATGAATTTGATTATCGCATCGGTCCGTGACCAATCACGTCGCTGTGTTACAGGATCCTCGCTTGCTACAACGAGGCCAAGCATTCACTGAAGCTCCCTGCCACGCCCAGCTGCTTGCAAGAGGTCAAATAAGTAGTCCCTGCTGATATTACTACTACAAAACTGTTGATATCTACTGTATTAACACAGTATTCAAGCTTCTAAATGTGTTGTAATTTTGTTTCCAGGGGAGACATTTCTCTAAACCAGCAAGGATTGAAGAAGATCTGTTCAATCTCGTATCTGCTGAGCAGCGTGTGAATGTCGCACAGACAGTAGAAAGTCGGTGAGTTATCTTTTTCTGATCCTTCCTTTGGTATGTAATTAATAAATGTTATATTTGTATGTAATCTTGTATTAATTTCCGTTCCGTTTAGGTCAGATCTTGTAGCTGCAGAACTGGAGAAGATAAAACGATTCAACTGTATCCTTTGCACTAAGGTGGGTCGTGGACACCAATATATTGCAAATCACCCATGTTATATTATCATATCAGCTGGCAGATAATGCTGAGGAAGATCGTGCAGGCTCTTTAACATCCTGTGTGCCCAGTTCTGCTGGAGAACAACCACCTGCTGAGAGGTGAGAAAGGATGCGCGAAACTGGAAGACAGCTCTGCAGAAGAGGCGACTCATGAACCAGTGAACATCGCTGAGGCTCTTCAGAAAACATCCAAAGCCATACAGGACATTGATGCTCTCATATCGGCAGCCACACTGACTTGAGAGAGTCCTGATTGAGAGACATGTTTTAAGAAGAAGAAACCCCAACGTATGAGATTGGTACTTACAAATATGTAAAGCTGTTTTCCTGCAATATGTGGAGACTGAAAGAAAGGGTTTTCCCAGTTGTGAATTAGATGATAAGAACTTTCAGTGGTGCAAAATCGCTTTAACACCTTGATGTTTCTTCACTGCACCCATGACAGATTGTGGTTGTAATGTACAAGTTGTGGCTGATTTAACAAAAAAAAAAGGCCTCAGTATGATACAGTTTTCAATATTTCTGGGTTATAAACTGAAGTGCACGGGTGTTAATGTAGGTCGCTACAAGCTGTGGTCTTGCATTTAACCATATGCCTCAGGTGCAGTATGTATATCAGGGCAGTGTTGACAGCCCAGAAAGAACTAGAATGTTTGGCAACACTTCATTTTACAGGTCTGCAAATTTCATGGTAATTAGGTGATAATTATCATGTTTTAAATTTCATTAAAATTACTGCCAAATTACCCCAATATTTACCTCATAATTTATCGAAAATTACTTTATTATAAACATTATTTAATGATTATATGCTGAAATAGCATATAATCATTAAAATAGGGCCCTTAGGCTTTGAGAAGCGGCTGTGCGCTGCTCCTCATCGGAGGTGTTGCTGAATATTCTTGTTTCTCCACAACATTATTAGTAAATGGTAAAAAATATTTAAAAAATAATAACTGGTACACAGGGTTTTAGTAATCTACTATATCATTTTATATTTTATGATTTTCATTCTCTATCTGAATCTTAATATTCCCGTTAACAGTATGTCTTTCTTAATGGTTGTTCTTGATGAATGTCAAAGGGTTTGAATATTTTCAAGATGCACGCTCGAACTCAGCAAATTTTATGTCTTAATAAACTATTGAATCATATTTAAATACTAATCAGCAGGTGGGTGTTACAGTCTTTCAGTCACACCAAGCAGACAGCACTTGCCTCTTATCGAATCAAGTACTTCCTTCGTAAGTGGAGCATTTTTCTGTGGTGAACAGCTGTGTCACACAGACATACACAGCACTCCATACCAGAATCAGGTGAGCTGTTACTGGCAATTTGTTTACAAGCAATTATGCTCTTTGTGAAATCCTCAGTAATACTTCTCTCATGTTTTTGCCTCCTGAAGTGTGCATGTAGTGTTATTTATGTTCATGCTTCTTACACTGTAACCTCTGTCTCGACTGATGTGTGGCAAAATTAAAAGACATGCACAAAGATTTCTAGACTAAACAGTCATTTTCTCTCTCTCTTCAAAGGAAAGACACCTGGGGACTCAATTAAACACAGGTTGCTGCTCTGCGCCAGATGCTTCCTATAATAATCTAGCAGCCCGACAAGACTTGCGCGCTGTATCCTCTGTTCAAGCAAAAATGGCTGCCTTCGAGGGAGGTAGTTCACACACGCCTAACCCTGACTTTAAGCAAAGATTGGCGGCAACTCTCGCACAGGATCTGAAGCGACCATCACTCAGGGCTCAACCATTTAAACCTGCTGAGACACAGAGGGACACTGACTCCTCTGGATCCTCTCTGCCTTCTCATCATGTCACTCTTGCTTCAATCAAGGCGGCACGGATGAATTACAACAGACTGGAGTCCACCGCAGTTCTGAAACCAGGAACCCAGGAATCACACGTGCCATCCTTTCCCATCCTTTCCCACCAGCGCATAAAACTACCTCTGGCACAGCAACGTTTGACTGACAGAGACGGTGGGGTGGGAAACATCACCAGTGCTAAACCCCTCAAACTTCCAGAAATGAAGAACTACATAAGAACATGTGGAACCCATGCTAAAGTCCAGAGAGAGAGCTCTGACCCCTCTGTTCCTAAGAAGAAGCTTCCACGTGTGCTGGTTCTGGGTAGCCCTCCTCCGAAGCCTCAAAGGCCTCCAAGTGTTGACATTCGTCGATTCAGAAGGAGTCTGACCTGTATCAATGATGGTGAGAAGCAGTTTTAAACGCATTCCCACATATGATTATTGCTTCTTCAAATACTATAATGTTCAAAAATGTTGTAGAACGTTAAATAATGGAGAGTTTCTGTGTGACAGGACCGGGGATGAAGATACCACTTCCTGTTGCTCCTCCACCTATCCCTCCACGGCGACCTTCGTGCCCATTTTTCAACGATACAGCTGCTTTGTAAGTGTCCACATTGGAGAGCTGCTGTATTATAGCAAATTATGACAGCAACTGTCAACATGGCCCTTGGTTATGAGCTTCATCAAACTGATCTACTGTGGATTCAGGCTTCACAGTTGCACCACTTTGCCTGCTACTTCTCATCGGAAGCTGCTGTAGTTTGTCAGATCCTCACTGATCTCAACTGAAACAAAATGTGACTTTCATTATGCACAGTTGCAAAGACAAAGTCTATCCCAGTCTGCCCATAAAATGTTTGAATTGATAAAATCTCTTTCTGACCATAATCAAGGAATCAAGAGTTGGACGTGGATGAGAGCTACGACGATGTCGGCACCATGAACCCTCCACCGCTCCCCCTTGAAGGTCACGCCTAATTTTATATCCTTTTAATAAATAAATCCACCATTATTTTAATCTGTCAGGTGGTCGGTGTCTAAATGCGATATGACACACAAGCAAGTTTGCTGAATAACTTGTTGCTTTGTCTTCACAGAACATCCCTCAAAGAGGACAGAGGTAATCCATTCATCCAAAAGGAATAGTATTTACGCTGACTCTTAGTTTTCATCAGCTTGATCTTTTTTTTTGTCTCAACAGGCAGATTTGAGCGACGACATGTACGTAGAAATTTATGATGAATGGTAAGAATCAGGCAGGAATAAGGCGACTATTGTATTGTATGTATGTAATATATATATTCTGTATCTTTCCAAAGGATGGGAGAAGCAGAGAAATCAAAAAAACACCAAGAAAGTAATAGTGGAAAAGAGGACGCAAGCCATGGCAAAGTCACAGAGGAGAAACAGGCAGTAAGGTTTCACTCAACTTGTGTATTGTATAGTTTATACTTGCTATAAAACTTTCTTTAATATAGTGTTGATGCATTGGTAACTATGATAACCAGGGTCCAAAAGGAGCCATCGTCTCGGGGGAAATGACGGGGCGAGACATAAAAGCAAAGAAGAAGTTCAAGGTAAAAGCACAAAACCTGAACAATCTGGATTTACTTAGATTTAAAAATTGTATGTACCGACACATTTAGATACACTACCACCGTGAAACCAGTGTGTGCGTATATGTAATTTCATGCATTGTGCAGAGCAAACCGCAAACGCCTTCGTAACAGAGATCAAGTAAATAACTGACTTCTCCTTATCCTCAACTAGACTAAAGGACCTGTTCGGTTAGCCAAGAAGGAGAAGGCACTCGTTGATTTCAAAGGAGGGAAATCAGACTTGTATCTGAATCAAGGAGAGGTCATAGAGGTCATCCACAATACAGGTAATCCAGAGGGACAACTGGGCTCACTAACCGCTACAAAATGTAGAGGAGAAAGAAGAAAAGAGGGTGATACACGCTAACACAATGTCCAAGCAGTGATCTATATGCTTATATGGTCATATGTCTGTCAATATAGGTCATGTTGATTTAAAAGAGGAGGAGGAGGAGGCCAGGCCTATGATTTATCAGTCTGAAGCAGAGCCAGACATCTATGATGACATTGGGGCACCAGCTGAGGTTTTCAGGTGCAAAATACCTCTAAAATACTCCATGAAAGACATAAATCAGTGCAACGTTTTTCAGTCACACATATGCTCTCTTGCTGATTTTACGGTTTCTCTCCTTTTTAGTGGGCTCAACGTGCAAAATAGTAAGCTGCTTGTATTGCTTTTTGTTTAAATATGACAATATGATAACAAGCTCTCTACACATCCATAATTTTTTCTTTCTTGTTTTTGAAACAGTCGAGGAGGATGATGCTTACGTTGAGGTGTATAATCCAGGACAAAGGTTTCACTCTTTTTGTATTTGTTTTGAATGGATGGGTCAGATTTGGTCATTCATTACTCTAGAAATTGCAGTGGTGCATTTAAAGTAGATGGTAATAATGATATGGGAGACAATAGGTCAGTGTTTAACCAAAAAAATGGAAGTATTTTTCTTTAAAGGAATTATGTAGTAAAATTAATACACAGAAATAAATGTCATTCACACGAAAGAAATACTTTCAATACTTTCTAATCCACTATAGTGTTTGACTCAATGTGGATTGTTATGTATGGGCGACACCTAGTGGTTGACATGATTATTGCAACTATCAGAAGCTGCTGCCATGTTGGTTTTTAATGTTGAAACCTTGAAAATCTCAAACGTGTGCAAACTAATTGAATCCAACATAATACCTCTCTACAAATACTGGCTTCTGAATCTTATAGTGTACACCTTTTGTTGAGGCTGAGCCATAGAAGTGTTAATTTTACTCCAGGAGAATCCTTTTTTTTGCAAGAGTTTATGGTATCCTGTCCATTAAAAAACTTAATATACAACCTTCAGGTGTGCTTTAACCACACACCACACTGGATCTTCATAATAGTTTTTCTCCTTTGCCACCAGAGTTTCTCCTCTGCCACAACCAAACGATGGAGGTAAATATATCTGCATTTCTCCTGATATTTATGGCATTTTGGAGGTCATGGCAATATAACATAGGCTACTAAACTTGGATTGTCTTTGTGCCCACAGATGATGATGATGATGATTATGAGGATGTTGATTATGAGAATGTTGATTATGATGACATCAAAAAAGGTGTGTTCTGGTAACTCAGACTGTAATATTAATAGACCAGCTCTCTGTGATGGAAAATAACTAGCATTTACTGTTGCTGTAGCCTACTTGAATATAATTTTGAGGGATGTATTGTACTTTTTATTCCATTATATTTTATTTGACAGCTATAGTAACTCAGCACATAGAGATTTTATATTTAAAACAAATCATGGGAAACTTATATAATACTTCTGTACTTTTACACAAGTAAAATTTTGAATACAGGACTTGAATGGAGTATATTTTACAATCTGGTATTTATACTTTTACTTAAGTAAAGGATCTGAGTAGATCTCCCACAGCAGACCAGATATACATTGGGATTCAATAAAATAAAAAAAGAACCTACTTTAAATGTTTACTGTTTTTCTCCAGACTCTATCTATGAAATCGAATGATCTACATAGTGACTGTGACAATGTGATGGGCACGGATCTGAACCTTGGATCATTTTAATGCCTTATACAGTGTTTGTACATTGTTGTGAATCCATTACCTGTATCTGTCATTTACTATTTAAATTATGGTGGATTTTCTTGATTAAAGAGCGTGGTTAATAAAGTTAATATTATCCATACATATGTAATGAATGTATTAATGGATTTATGATTAATACATGATACTGGTGAATATAATGTTGGAACTGCTTGTAACTACCACTCGGCCTATATGTTATCCACTTTGGTACTGCTGAGTTTTTGAACAGTGTGCAAAGGTGGCATGCTTTTACAAATATGTAATAGGTGTATTGGTTGGTATATTATTTGGTTTTTGAAAAATGTGTAATCATCAGCATTTATTTAAATAACATGCCGGTAAATTAAACAGATTGATCAATACCTTGTGAATGATTTATTATTGTTGATGTATAAATTTACTCTTAGAATTACTTTTTTGATCAGCAATAAATATCCATAAAAAATCATGATTGGATTTGGCGAAGTTAATTTTGACCTCTATTTTAAATGACAATGTTCTATCTCAGATGAAAACAGTGCTAAAACAGCTCTTTCTTCCCAGACCATTTATTTATTACTGTTTGTTTATTTATTTATTACTGTTTATTTATTTATCTGGTTTGCTCAATATTAAGTAATGATTTGGTATTCTTGACTGTTAATGAATTTATATTTTGATAAGGATAACTATATCAGTAATTCATTTATATTTCTATATGAAAGAGATGAAAGGTAATAATTATAGTTAAACAAGTTTAGGAAAAATATTTAGATTATATGTTTAGCTCAATAAGGACGCTGGTTACTTATTAATGAATGAGTTATGGAGAAGGGGTGGGATTAAATAAATTTGTACTTCTTCTCACTCCTTTTCGAATATGTAAACCAAGGCAAGTTTTTGACAATTTCTTTTGCTTATGATTTTCATTGTATGTGGATACTGCTTTTTTTCTGGCAGTCCACTTGTTGTATGATGATTCTCTTTTTTTTTTAATTATTATTATTATTTTACATGTTCGAAATAAATTTTGAAATGAAATGAAACCATCAAACAGTCGCCAGGTCAGATTTAAGTTTTTATCATGATAAGATTAGAGGGGGGGATTAAGGGGGATCCATCTGATCTCAGGTCTGTGGGAGGAGGTCTGCTGCGGCTATGTCGCGACACCCCCCCCCCCCTGTTGTTGTCTGCTCCCCCTCTTCTCGCGAGAAGCCGCGAAGTTTCCGGTGTTGTGTATGTTCCTGGAAACATGGCGGCCAGCTTCCGCGGCCGTCCTATCCGGAGTCTTCGGATGCGAGGTAAGTGTGAAAAACTCCATTCGCTTATATGTGTAAAAGCCGCATATTGCAAAAGTAGAATTTCTCACGCACGTTATGACCCCGGCGTGACCCCTCACCGTGTCCGCGGTGTGTGTTTATTCACAGGTCGGAACGACAGCGGGGAGGAAAACGTACCGCTGGATCTGACCAGAGGTGAGCAGAAAGCTTCATCAACATCAACCCCCTGAAAAGCGATTATTATTGTTCAAAATGGATGAGGGAGCTCTTCTGCAAAAACACACTAGCAATGTGAAAGTGAAAAGCCAGTTTTTGTCCGTGCACTTGTCCTGTCATTGCTGCTTTCCCCTTTCTGTTTCGTGTAATAACATTGTAAAGCGATATCATAATAACAAGCGGCGGCAGCGGCGAGCTAAACTAAACTAGCTGAGTTAGCGTTAGCTGGCTAACCAGCCATGACGACGCTCTGTTGTTTTGATTGGTGTGAGTGGGCAAGAGAGCCTGTTATTTAGCCAAGACGTGCTGTAGTCATGCACTGGTCATCCTTGGCTGTTTGAGAAATTGGGTTTTTCAAGGCTGTTAGCTGAGTAGCATTTAGACAGCGCAGGGTGCTTTTTTTTTTCCCAGTTGCACAGCTTGGTCAGATTTACTCCTGCAGCAGCAGCACATACCACTTTGTTTACATACTGTCCCAGCCTTTTGGGGGGACCCAGACACCTGGCTGATTTTATAATGTAACCGTGTAAAACCCATGGGATATTTTGCAACCGAATTTGTAGATGAATGCAGCATAAGAAGCCACACACTGCCCCTCCTACCCACTCACGTTCACACACACACATAGAGCTACATAGAGAGATACACACACACACCCATCACACACTTATATTTATAGTCCATATTGTATATAGACCCCTCTCACTGTAAATAATGCCATTGTCCCTACAATTTCTTTTTTTATATATTTGTATAGTTGATGTTGTTTTGCACAATCCTGTGAGCACTGCCACTTTACATTTCACTGCACATCCTGTATGAGTACGTGACAAATAGAACTCTTGAATCTTGGATCTTGAAAAGTGTAAGAATAAAGAGATTAAACATGTATAAAAAAAAAATCCAACAATATTTTAGGCCCATTGACGTGATACGAGCCCCCTTTACATAAGGATGGGGGTACGCTTAATCTGTGAGCTGTTTTCATCGTGGATTTGCAAAGTGTAGGATGTTGGTCAACCTGACCCTGAGTGTCTCATTCATTTCAGGTCAGGTTGTGTGTGTGTGTGTGCGCATAACATTATGTGTGGTGTGTCACAAGAGTTTTGTACAATCCTAAAGCTGCAGATTAAACCATGTCTGTGCCCAAGGGGTTCAAGATCATGAAGGCCAACATTTGTATGCAAAGTTCATGTGGACCGTTTTTCTAGCATACGTAATCTTACATGGCACACGTGCTCAAACTAGCCTAAATCAATTTGCAAGAGACTGTTGCATGTATAGATAGATGTCTGACTGGTTGAAAATGCTTATCAATGCTTGTTTAATTTCTTCAAATGTGATATCACAGAGTAGTTGGTTTAGTAATTTTCTCTTATGGATTAAAGAACATTTTGTTCTCAATTCGGTAGCGTTTTTTCAATGCTAGCAAAGTAGTTTGCAGTAGTACAGTATTTAAAAGCTCTTAATTGCATTTTCATGTGTTTAAGTTATTGTTTTGACTGATGACTAATACTGATAGCTATTACTATTTTAGGATTAAAACTAAATGTGACTCATCCTCTGGTGAACTTTGTTGCTGAGGAGAAACTATTGCATGCAATCCATTAAGCTGGTGTAGTCATAGTTTCTGCAGCATTTATCTTTTTGTTGAAGTGCAGTTTTCTGGAACTGGTTTTCATGCAATCTAAACTACCGTTAAGGCACCAATTCTTGCCAAGTGAATACTCCGTTTTGAAAACCGTCTGTTCTTTTGTGGAGAACATTTAGCGTCACAGAAACACATAATTGTTGAAAGGAACTGAAAACAAAAGAACACTTCCCGGCTCAAGTCTTGCTTTTACTGTCTAGACCTTGTTTTGACTGCACACACTGAATTAGTTTGACCAGCTAAACCGACTTCCTTCCTGCAGCAAATAAATTACGGTTCATCGACCCATATTATGGCAATATGGCTTAATGCTTGTCTTGGTTACATTGTATTTCCTTTCCTTTCTCCGGCAGAACCATCAGAAAACTTCCGTGAAATCCTTCAAAATGTGGCCAAACCGCACGGAGTCAGTAACATGCGAA
This sequence comes from Sebastolobus alascanus, assembly GCA_916701645.2. NCBI lineage: Eukaryota > Metazoa > Chordata > Actinopteri > Perciformes > Sebastidae > Sebastolobus > Sebastolobus alascanus. The sequence continues at coordinate 2,329,608 of CAKAOJ020000061.1, forward strand.
AACTGGGCCACCTGAACAACTTCGTAAAGGTAACGCTGCCAAGTTGTGACGCTTTTACCCCAGTGTTTTATTTGTTAATCTGTGTTGACAACACTGAGAGTTAGTGAATTATCTCCCTAAACCAATGTGAAGACCCCGTTGAAGCTGCGGATACAAGCATGCAGCTTTTCAAGGAGGCTGACTCACTTGTTCAGATATCTGTAAAGATTGACTAGCTGTGCTCCCCCTCCTCTGTCTGTAGTGTCACCGCTAACTTCTCCTTGATCCTCTCCTCTTGGGTGTTGCTGCCAGCAGGCCTAGCTGTGCCTGTCATTGTGACGCTGACAGTGAATGTAACAGGAGCTCTAGGGATGGGAAAGCACTCCGGCTCTAATGTGCATCAAGAGCAGCACTTTGACTTTGGAACCTGAGATTCCCTGATCTTTAGTTATTGTTCTTATGAACCTCAGGAACTCTCCATTCTATAATTTCCATTTTTCCCAACTTTATTCTATTATTTTGGTCAGTCTTGTCTCAGTTTTTCACGGCAGTGTTGATGGTAAAAGCAAAGATTTTCCGGTACATTCTGTACGATGTGCATAAAAAATTCTCACGTCAATGAAAGCAACTGAATTGTGTGTGCAGGTAAACCGAAACATAAAACCAGTGATCGTGGACAGTTGGAGGCATCAGAACAGCAGTTTAAAACGCTGAGCCCAAGCTGAATAACTGGGCTGAGACTTCTGTCGCACTTGTTGTTTGCAAATGAAAGAAAAGAGGAAGAATTGGAGATTTAGTCATTTTCTTATTGATTTGGAGTTTCAGTGTGAAGTCTTTTTAAAAACAAGTGCAGATGGAAGTAAACAGTGTTTTTTTTTAGATTTTAGTGTTTTTCTTAGTGCGGACTATAGTGACCTCTCCAGTCTCCAGGCTGTTTTTCTGCCTTCCACCCAACACATGCTCGCATAGTCTCGAGCCTTCCTGTTATTTCGAACGGGAATAACAGGGTGTAGAAAATAAATGACTTGCAAAACTGAAAGCTTAGCATGAGGGGGGGAAAACATGCAGACATTATTTTCGCTCACGTCACCTCGCTGAGAAATGTCAAAGCCATTTACGCAACCCTGGCCGCTGATTTCTGCTGAGCAACCCCCGCCGCCTCAAACCAGGTCTGACAGTCAGTCACGGACATATTTTCACCAATTGTTGGTGGCCTTCAGAAAACTAGCACTGCAGCAGGCTGAAGGCTGAGTGTGCGGCCTGGCTGCCGTGCACCTAACTCTCTTGTTTACAACTGACAGGAGGGTAATAGCCGTGACGTGTGTGTCTGTGTGTATACGTCTGTGAGAGCCTCTAATTCCTTATAAGGGTTCCAGGACAGTGAGGGTGACCTAATCCCCCCCAGAGAGTGTCACATGCCCCTCTCCCCGTCTCCTCTCCCCTCCTCCTGCCTGCTTGAGCTCTGACATCACGGCTGGTTTAAAACAACCCCCCTTGCTCACCGTGCCTCTCATCATCACCCATTCCATCACGCTCCGTCTCTTCCTCCTGCTTTCATCCCTGGTTCACGACGAGCGAGAGAGGAGATTTACGTCCAGCTTTAAGGAAGGAGCCACGCACAAATTACCTGTTTAACTCACTCACCGGCTCCCTCCGCTGCTGCATCGGGTACAGACTGAACTACTTACTGTGATGGAGTAGCACTGACTTGTTGGGAACACTAGGGTACCCTAGGGTGCCTATAAGAAAGGTGGCAGCTCCAAAATGGCAGCGTCCTTTGCCCGAGGAGCTCGTTGCTCCGTGCATGTAATGAGTTTTCGACTGTGCTGTTAGCTTCGGCCCGCCGGTTGACACAGACTGCCGCTGAAGGCTTATTGTTTTTATAATGAACTGCTCTTGTGTACATAGGATTTGAGTCTTGTATACATCAGCTGCGTGTGGGCCTCTGTTAATGATGGAGGACCTGCGGCGAGGGAACTGCTAAAAGTGGCAATTCATGCTAAAAACAGGGTCCACTGCCAGAAATCTGGGAGGGTTACAGAAAACAGGAACAAATACTCCGGCTATGGGCAGAAGAATACAGCAGGACCTATTGCTTACTTTCTGTTATCACCTTCTGTTTTCATATATCCATACACATATAAAACACAAACAACAAGTGGTGGACGTGACACCCACTACCGGACCTGTGAACGTGTTGCCCCAACGCTGGCGTGATTATAACCTCCATCTACCCAAAGTGAAAGCACAACATCGTCCAGTCACGATTCACCTACCGCAAACAAGTCAGCATGTAACAGACAAGTGGAAAAATACAACAAACACACCTGCATGGTTCCTGCGGCACCCTGCAGGATTGTGTTGTGCTGTTTTGTTAGTTTGGAGTGCCACTTAGTTTGATGCTCTGTTTGACTCAGACACCGTTAAACAGAGAGCTTCTCAGGTAAAGGATGGTGTCATTTTGCAGTTGCTGAACCACAATTCCCGTGCTAGGCTTTTACTTTCATCCTTGACCAAAGCCGTGCTAATGCATTCCTTGTATGAATCAGTTCATTTATTTTTTTTTTGCTCTGTCTCTGTGTTACAGCTGCTATGCAGCATTAGCCACCGCGAGGAAAACTTTGGGTTTACATACGAAGAAATCATCATTTGGTAAGTGTTGTTAGCAGCCGGCAGTTCCAAATTGTACACCGTGTACTTTTTTATCGTCATGTGCTCTATTTCCAATTCACTGGCTTGTTTGTAAGTCGGGTCCTGTGGCTAATCAGCTGGAATGTTTTGCATTTGGAACATTGATTTGACGAGTTTTTAATAAAAAAAAAAAAAGCATCAGAAATCATCATACTGAAATAACAATAGTTTGTAAAGTCTCAGTAAATCTTGCTTAATGTCCAATCCTGTTTGCTTTTTGACCTCTAGTCTGCGATTAGCTCTACTGAATGAGGCTAAGGAAGTGCGTGCAGCAGGGTTGCGGGCGCTCCGCTACCTCATTCGAGACACAGCCGTGCTGCAGAAGGTCCTCAGACTACAGGTGGACTATTTGATAGCGAGGTGAGTTCCTGCTCTGACTGACCGCAACCAGTCATGTGGAAAAAAATGTTGTCTGGCTGGCTTTTCATTTTGTGGGTCAAAATAATATTCCTTTCTACAGGAAGTCGAAGAAATGTCGCGCTTCAGTCACACTTGTTTTTTTTCTTCCTGACACATTTATTGTTCTCCTACTTGAAAAGGACGTGACTAATTATGCCCCCTGTGTGCTTGTTTAGATGCATCGACATCCAGCAGAGCAACGAGGGGGAGAGGACTCAGGCTCTGAGACTAGTCCGAAAGGTGAGATCATATTTTAATTGCCTTTCTCTAATTGATTCAGTCACTGTCACGTTGCTAGAGGAATGTGCCCTCTGCCCTCACTGCTCAGCCTTTGGTGCCGTCAGAGAGACCATTGGGTGAGCAGCAGTGTTCAGTGTGTGTGGACGAGTTTGCACGAGTCTGCAGGCGAGGTTATTTATAGCCCTTTCTGTAGTTTACTGTAAACTCTCTTCACACGTACACACTCACACACACACACACACACACACACATAGAGTCAGGGTCTGGTTTCAGAAAGGAACTACTGACAATCCAGGCAGTAATACAACCCCAGCGTTCACTCCATGACATACAGCATCTTATCATAAAATACATTTCTGTTATCACGTATTGGATTGTAAATTCTGAGATACGCGACCCTCTCGGAATAATTTCCGGTACTGTTTTTGCATGTTAGTCCCAGACTCCTAGAAAAAGTGGCCGTGAAAAAAAAAAAGATTGTGGTTAATCTTCTGCCTCGGTTTGTCCGGACTTGTTTGATGACTCTTGTTTTCCTCCTCTCTGTAGATTATCACTGTCAACGCGATGCTGTTCCCCTCCTCCGTTGCAAACTCTCTAATTGCCGTGGGCACCGATGGACTACAGGAGAGAGACCGCATGGTCCGCGCGGCCATCGCCATCGTGTGCGAGCTAGGTGAGTACTACCAGGGAGTTTGAGACGACCAGAGATACACAACGCAGATGTAAAAGAAGCGTTAATTCTGCAAACACACAGAAGGCTTTGTGAGGAGCCCTCGGGAAGTTACGACGTCAGTGGACAGAAATACCTCGAAAATACATAGGGGTGAACACTCATCGAATCGATGCAAACTAAGTGAAAACATCGACACATATCTTCATCTTTAAGATACTGTATGTCTTTATTTTGGAATTATTAACTGATTAAAAACATTTGCGCTTAAACCTGAGAAATGTGGCACTTTATAGTGAACAACAGTCTAATTGTCAAATCATAATTTAGTTGCTTTTTGTGAGTTGATATAAATGCAACTCCTTGCGTTAAATATCTATGAAATGCGGTATCGTCTCATATCGATCGCAGGCCCCCGAATTGAATCGGATCGAAATCGTATCGTTGCAGACTTTGTGATATCAGCAAATATCGCATTGTTATAATACCGTATTGTGATGAAACTTGTGATTTACACCCCCATAAAATATCTAGTTTGTTATGAAGACATGTGAAAATCCTCTAATATTTCTTTGTTGCTGACTGTGCAGCCCTGAAGAACCCAGAGGTGGTGGCCAAACGGGGAGGCCTCAGCACCATCCTGAAGAGCGTGATTGACTGTCAGCTGAGTCGCATCAACGAAGCTCTGATCACCACCATCCTCCATCTACTCAACCACCCACGTACCCGACAGTATGTGCGCGTTGACGTCGAACTGGAGGTACACACACACACACACACACACACACACACACACACACAAATTCAGAGGTAGCTGCTGTGTGCTGGGGAGTCATTCCAGTCAGGATTATGAGCCGTGAGGTTGCCCGTCTCTTTCCCATGGAGCTTACAGTAATCAGTTACAGCGACTCTCTAAAGCCTCATTGTCTGTAAACAGACACCTGGGACCGGAGCATCTCATCACCAGTCATAATATCCACACGGATGTCATATGAGATCTGCAGCAGGTTCATTATTACCGCGAGATGTTTCGTGGGAATATTTACAAATTAATTTTCAAGAACTAATGAAGAGCTCTGAAGCCTGTTGTATTTTGTACTCATCCCTCTCTTGTGTGTGTGTGTGTGTGTTTGTGTGTTCGATCCTCCAGCAAATCCTCGCGCCTTTCACAGATTTTCACTACCGTCACAACGCAGACACGACTGAAGGCCAGCTCAAGTGAGTGTGTGGGGGGGGTATGAAGAGTGTCACTGTTACAGTAGAAACAAAAACGATAGTGTTCTGACATTTCCCTCTGTTTACCCTTTGCCGTGTTCCCATATTGGTAACACCATGCATTGAGAAAGTTGAGGGTAATGTAATGCATAGTGTTGTTCTGTGATATATGACCCTCCTTGTTATCAGGGCTGCTTGACTCCAGCATGACTCGCCCGAGGAAGTCACGATAATCCTTTAAATCACTCTGAAGGATTTGCTTCTTTCTCCTTAACTTCCTTCAATGTTTTGCTTTTTTGTTTTGGTTTCGTGGTGTGGTTTGATCCATTTCATTGTGGTGTCCTGTTTTTAATGCGTGTTTTCATGTTCACAGGGAAGACAGAGAGTCCCGTTTCCTGTCGAGTAGAATGGCCATAGTGGCAGCATTTCGCTCCTGGTCTGGTAAGGGCTTGGATGTAGTAATACATGTAGTTATTTAAAGGTGCTGTTGATAACACTGATAACATTCAGCCACTAGATGTCTCATGTATTGTTTTTTTTTAACCTTTTTTTATGCACCTACATAAAAATTTTATCAATAAGACCTTTAAGTTAAGTTAATATATAGACTAGTTTATTTTATATTACTTGGGCTTTGCTGTTGAATGTAACTTAATGTCTCCTTTTTTCTCTTTCTTTACTCAGGGATTATCAACCTATGCAAGGCTGGAAACTCTGGAATCCAATCTTTAATTGGCTTACTTTGCATACCAAATATGGAAGTTAGGGTGAGTATTGAAACGGCTGCATACAAAAAAAAATGAAGTTTATGGACGCAAAACCAATGAATAACTTGAGACCTAATTGATAAATAACTTGACTGTAGAGATTTTGACCCACCAGTCTTCATTTTGCAGCTTTAGTGTTATGTTGGCACTAATTTCTATGGTCAACATGTCAAGGGGAACGGGGAGAAGGACGCAATTGCGGACCAGGGGAATCTAAAAGTTAATCCTGAAGGTTAACCACAAAAAAAAAAAAAAAAAAACGCAAGCGATTTAAAGGAAGAGGGGAGACCCCAAATGAAAACAGGCCTAAAAGGAAGGCTCCCTACACTCACAATATACCTTGAAAAGACTAAAACACCGCTGCCGAGCAGCTGACTAGAACTTAAATGAAACAAAAGAACCAGCAAAGGCAGGCCACAACCATTTAGCTCTGAGAAGAAGCTAAATGGTTAGCAAATCCCACAAAACACACAAAATCACACATGTAAACCCAGAGAGCCAACTGAAGGTGTTGACCCTCTGCAGACACACAACCACTATACAGCTAGAGCACCAGAGCACTGAAACCAGGGGTAGATATAGGCTGCAACCACCTGATCCTCATCAGGGATAATTAGGCTCCACAGCTGCCTCTCCTCAGAGATAATTAACCCAATCAGCCTGCTGAGCGGCAAGTTACCCTCACACAACAGCCTGAACTCCTCCACGACACCTAGTACTGGCGATGACAGGAGCCATATTGACCTGTGTTTTTTTTTTTTTTTTAAAGATGGAATATTTCAAATAAAAACAAAGCAAGGCTTTCACCTGTTTTTTTGGGTGGAGTCAGTCTGGTTGGAGTATCAGAGCACAGAGTGAGATACACCCGAAGGCACCCGTGGCACAGATAGATCAAATCACACATTATCACTCTGTTTCCTGTGGAATCAGAGATACAGTAGATCCACCCTGCCCAAGTAATTTGAGTATTGTGCTACGCAGCCACAACACTGAGATATTAGAAGTGCTCTTTTTTGAGCGCTCGCGAATGTAGTTTGTGCCGTATCAAATGTGTACCTGATCGCTCTAATGTAATTTGCCCTGCAGAAAGGCTTGCTGGAGGTGTTATATGAGATATTCAGGCTCCCTGTGCCCATCGTAACTCAAGACTTCACGGAAGCTCTTCTAAGTGTTGGTGAGAGGAACAGCTTTTGTATCGTATATGTGGCCTTGTATGATCATGACAGAATGCATACTCTCGGTGATATTTCAACCCAGATAAGTCCATATTGTAGACACACAGTGTGAAAGCTAACGTTTGCTCTGATCTTCCTCAGACCCAGCCAGGTTCCAGGACACCTGGAGACTGTCTGATGGGTTTCTTGCTGCTGAGGCCAAAGTCATCCTACCCCATCGGGCCCGCTCTAGGTGGGAGATGATATGAGAGAATAGAGATGGTTTAAAATAGTCTGGCAAAAACGGCTGTCAGTTCAAGTGTTTACATGAGCAATGCAATGATTTGTTTTCTGTTTGCTTCATTAGGCCTGATCTGATGGACAACTACCTGGCGTTTGTTCTTTCTGCCTTCATCAGCAGTGGGCTGTTAGAGGTGAGCTGATACGGAGTTGTTGTGTTTCGACTTTTACACCTAAGGGATGATTTTTGAAAAGTATTTTGCTTAAGTATTTTTTAGGGCGATCGCACATCATGGCCTCTCTGATTGTATCGTGTTACAATTTGACACCGCGTTGCTATTAAATAATATCCTCCTCTCTATCGCCACCTTTGTCTCTGTAGGGCCTTGTCGAAGTCGTGACCAGTAGCGATGACCAGCTCGCTGTGAGAGCCACCATCCTCTTGGGAGAACTTCTACACATGGTAATATTAAAATGTGAAAAGTATCTTTGACACGTTTATTTTGGAAAGCTGAATTTCTTAAACACTAAAGAAGAAGAAACCAGTATTTGTGCTTGTGTGTACCTGCAAAATAAACATCGCATCAGTCTGGAGGATTTGTGTATTTTGAAAAGCTGCCTGCTACAGCGGAGTTATTGTGATTCTAACACTAAATGCGTCTTCTCTTTTCGCTCCATCCACCAACCTCTTGTTTAGGCAAACACCATCCTTCCCCATTCCCACAGCCACCACCTGCACTGCCTCCCCACCCTCATCAACATGGCCGCCTCCTTTGACATCGCACAGCAGAAACGACTGTGAGTACACTCAGAGACGTGTCTTACAAAAATCATTCTCAGTCCTACCAAGTGTATTTACCAGAACTACAGTATATATGCATCTCTAAACTCTCTCTCATAAAGGTACACCGACACAGTAGCGCTCTTCTAACAGAGAGCACAGTACAGAAGTGAACTATGTACATAACATATTATGAATGTATGTTAATCATCCCCCAATTTTATCGTTGTTCCAGTCGGGCAAGTGCAGCAGTCAACAATCTGAAGCGTTTCCATGAGAAGAAGAAGAAAGGTTTGAAACCACACAGTCTTTACCTGGACCACATCATCCGTAAGTCTGTGTCTTCACACAGCCGCAGAGAGACACACTCACGAGTCCACCGGGACATCTATGTCATTAAGGTAAATGTGAACATGCTTTTCAGATACTGCCCTCAGCAAGGTACTTGCTGTTTTAAAGAAATTAATAGAATTGGTGCAAATCCATCAGAGTTGAACATTATTATTGGTGCTTCTCATTTTCCTCCATAAAAAAAAAAAATCAACATCTTTGTGTTCCTGTTTTTTACATTGTCAAATCAATGTTTTCTTCAATGTTTGTGTTCAGGACACAGAAGAAGCACTGATGCTGAACCTGAGAGACAGTCACATTCTCAACCACAAGCAGAACCTGGAGTGGAACTGGTTGCTGATCGCCACCATCCTTAAGGTCAGGAGGTTCTCATGTTGCACCCGTCACAAACCGGCTCAATGCATGTGACAAGGAGGGGGAGAGCAGTCAAGTTAAAGTGCCAATTTTTTTAGAAATAAATATAATTTTACAAAAGCAGATGGAGTGTGTGGGGTGTAAATGCATCAGTAGTGAGTGGAACATACTGTATGTATGGATGAGTGAGGAATGTGTGTGTGCAAGTGTTGCAGGCAGCAAAATGTTCAACCAGGCCTAAACAGGTGCCACCAGATTAGGATTACGACACAGTCCAGTGCAGACAGAAAGGAAAACAAAATTCTACTAACAACCTTGACTTAGGTATAATGACCGTTAGCATTGGCACACACAGTAAGTCAATACAATGTTAACAATACAATATTTTCCCATTTGAATTGTTCTCGTTATTTGTCAATTTGGCAATACATGACCCATGAGCAGTATTGTTCTCCTTCCATGCTGCATCCCTCCACCCATACAACCTCAGCAACCTTGGTACCACAGGAGAAATTTTAAGAGGATGAAGGACAGAGTGATGAGCAGAGGAGAGCGTGGAAGTGAGAAGCAATCAGCAACATGGAATTAGGAGTCTATTGGCGCACGGGACAGCTCATCCGCAATAACATACTCAGCACCCTTGATATGTCAAATGTCTAAGTTATAAGGCTGCAGGAACAATGCCCACCTCATCAATCTCCGGTTAGGGTTTTGCAGGGACTTCAAAAAGGTAAGGGGATTATGATCAGTGAAAACTATCAATGAAGACACCCCAGAGCCCACATACAGTAGACATCGAAATGCTGCAGATCACGGACGAGCCCCCATTTGTTGCGAGCCGGCCCAGGTGGCCATAACAAAAAGGGAGATGCACCACATGCACAAAAGAGCTTTTTATTTAACAAATTAAGGGAAATCAGACCAAAATAAAGGGTCAAATTAAGTAATTAAAGTATGGGATGTGGATAGCCGTAACGTCAGTAGTGTGCATGTGTGGAAGATGTGGGTGTGAGTGTTGGAAAAAGGTGCATAAAATCAAAACAAGAAACTAAAGACCCATAACCAAACTGGAGAGGAACGAAGCTGCAGCAGAATGCAGCTGCAACCAGACATAAATAATCAGTTACTCTAACGATCACCTGCAGAGAAACACTGACGGGTGTATCACCCAGCAAACTAGATGACACCACACCACATCACACACCACAGGCCTGTATGTCAATATTTGTTTCCTATGTGATGTTTAAATGTTGTGTTTTCTCTCCCAGTGGCCACATGTAAACCTCAGGAACAACAAAGATGAACATATGCACAGGTAAGACTCCTTCATATCATCAGTGCAACATTAGAAATAGTTTGCTGCATTGTTTTAACTACTTCTTTGTCTTCTGTGTGATGCAGGTTTGTGCGGAGGCTGCTGTACTTTTATAAGCCCAGTAGTAAACTGTACGCAGGGCTGGCGTTGGATCACCCAAAGGCCAGACAACTCACTGTGGTTGGCTGTCAGTTTATTGAGTTCCTCATGGAGTCGGACGAGGTTAGAGAAGCGTGCACGTACACACACAAAAAAGCCCCTTTCCTGTTTTTACCTTTTGTCACTTTCTAACTTGCCTCTCCTGTCGGCCTCCTCTCTCTCTCTCTTTCTCTCTCTCCTCCTCCCACTGTCACCAGGATGGCCAGGGCTACCTGGAGGACCTGGTGAAGGACATGGTGTCGTGGCTCTCCTCGTCCTCCGGGCTGAAGCCGGAGCGCTGTCTGCAGAGCAACGGCCTGCTCACCACACTCAGCCAACACTACTTCCTCTTCCTGGGGACGCTCTCTGCACACCCACAGGGAGTCAAACTGCTGGAGAAATGTGGCCTGTTTCAGTGGTGAGTGTATAGACATAGAATGTCAGAAAAGTTTGTTCGATAAATTGACCCATTGTATTAATGTTCTGTGACAACTTTTCTGTTTTCACAGCCTGCTGAATCTGTGCTCTGTGAAGAACCAGGATGCTGTGCTGAAACTCGCTGTGTCCACACTGGACTACAGCAGAGACGGTCTGGCCAGAGTGATCCTCTCCAAGATCCTCACTGCTGCTACTGATGTAAGACAGCCACAACAACAAGACAATCAAGAAAAATACGTATAAAGCAGTAACAGGAAAAGCAGTCGTCAATTCCGCATCCTAATGTCTCGTCTTTCTCCCTCAATGCCTCTCGTCTCACCGAGCAGGCGTGCAGGTTGTATGCCACCAAACACCTCCGTGTGCTGCTGCGTGCGAGCGTGGAGTTCTTCAGCAGCTGGGGCATGGAGCTGCTGGTCACGCAGCTTCACGACCACAGCAAGGCCGTGTCCATGGAGGCCCTGGACATACTGGACGAGGCCTGCGAGGACAAGGTGACTGCTTGTTTGTCGGATTAGGATGTCGGGATGTCACGATACCAGAAATTTAGTAGTCGATACTAATGAAATTCCACTATTCTCGATACCAATTTGATACCACAGTAAAAAACAGAATTTTGGCATCGACTTGATACCGAAGTATTGGTTCTCATGACGAGGATGCATTCTTCGCTCCCTTTAAATCACAAAGGTTTACTTAAATAGTCTTAATTGATATATTAATATTAATTTGTTGAAAAACAGATAGTTTGAGTTGCTGGTGTTTGTAGGACAGTGGCGTTGTATGTCCACCCTTCCTGTTGTCTGACTCGGTATGTTGTGCTGGTTCACAGGCCAACCTCCACGCTCTAATCCAGCTGAAACCAGCTCTGTCCCACCTGGGAGACAAGGGCCTCCTGCTGCTCCTCAGGTGGGTGTTTACTACAACAGCACGGCTCACCACACATGGCTTACAGTATATGATAATGTTTCAGTCTTTTATGTATATGATATGTTTCAGTCTTTTATGTAGCCCTTCTTGAATAAACTGTACGTCTTGTTTCTGCTGTTCAGGTTCCTGTCCATTCCTAAAGGTTTCTCCTACCTCAATGAGAGGGGCTACGTCAGCAAACAGCTGGACAAATGGCAGAAGGTAGGATATTGGCTACTATATTATAATAAGCCAACACACTAATAGAGCTTTTTGTTTTCCTCTTTGACCTAAATGCCTCTTTGATGGCAGGAATACAACCTGAAGTACGTGGACCTGATAGAGGAGCAGCTCAACGAAGCACTAACAACCTACCGCAAACCTGTCGATGGAGACAACTACGTCAGACGCAGCAACCAAAGGTGAGATGATGGAGTTTGTCGTCACCTGACGACGAATCACGGGACACGCTGCAGAGCGTGCGTGGGCCTAATTTCTCTGGTTTGTGTCTCCAGGTTACAAAGACCAAATGTCTATCTCCCTGTGCACTTGTATGGTCAGCTGGTCCACGATAAGACGGGCTGCCATCTATTGGAGGCTCAGGTAACTGCTTCAGCTTATCTGTTCTTTCAAATGTTTCATTTTCTACAGTAATGTCTCTGGGGAGCAGTGGGTCATGCATATTTATAGGCCTTTCTTCCTAATGTCTGCCTTGTCCGGTTTGTCTCCAGAGTGTGGTTCCTGACCTCAGCTATACGGTTCGCTCCCCGATGCTGGACACCTGGGAGGGCATTAAACAGCTGAAGGCTGCTCTCTGGGCCCTGGTCGGTATCATTTGCCATCACTTCATGTCACCTCAGTTACTCTGTCGCTATAATAATAATAATAGTTCCAAAGAGATTGCTCTGACGGCTGTGATGTTGTTTTTTCATGCAGGGCAACATTGGCTCTTCAAACTGGGGTCTGAATCTCCTGCAGGAGGAGAACGTCATTCCTGACATCCTCGCATTGGCTCAGCACTGTGACGTGCTGTCAGTACGAGGGTAAGCTTATCATTTATAGTTTTTTACCAAGAAAAACAACTCATGTTCACCAAGACTTTATGTCCCTAAAAATTGTTTTGTTTCTCCTGCAAGAACACAATGTTTTCTGGTGATGAAAATTGGAATATAATTGCATTAAATTACTTTGAGGAACTTTTAACTGGTTATGAAAAAGTCTCAGTTTAATACTGATGCCTCTATATGACCTACATAAGTAAACAAGACCATCAGCGAGAAGATGTAGTTATTCTCAATGCTTATCATCGGTGCCACTGGATCCGATTCCGTGCAAAATCAGACGTATTCATGCAGGTTCACCAGACTTTCCTTCAGCTCAGACTCCAGCAGGGCCTCCGGCAGCAAGCCGCGGACAGACCCAGATCTGGCTTCGCTGCCGCATTCGACCTGCAGTCGGATCTCCTGCGGTAGGTGGAGAGCTCCATGCCCGCTGGGAGCCAACACTGACACCACGTTGCTGGAGGCCCAGGCCGTATCGCTGGGCCCGCTGGAGGGAAGGGGGGCAGGGGAAGAACCAGAACCAGGACTGAGCGGGGCAGACTGTCAGACCCTGCTGCAGTAAAATGAGAGGTTTTCTAAAAGGACTCTGGTGCTCAGAAACACTACTGCTTTTGTCCACAGGGAGCGCCAAAATCAACACAAAATGAAAGTTCCTAGTAGCCTAATAGTAGCTTTAATAAACAGTGAGGAGTAAAAATGCAAAAAATGAGCATTAGTTAAATAAGCATTTTTCTGCTATTTTAGCACCAATGTTTCCAACAGTGATTTGGGAACTACTCTGGTCTCTCAGTCTTAAGGATATGTTTCAGGTGCCAAAACGATTGTAAAATGAGGATTTTGCCTTCAGCTGCCCCTCAGAACTTTTACAGAAACTGAAAGTATGTAATGAACACAACTGTACATCTTAGCGTGTTTACTAACCGTCCTCTCCCATCCCAACAGGACATGTGTTTATGTGCTGGGCGTCATCTCCAAGACCAGGCAGGGTTGCGAGGTGCTGAAGCAGTACGGTTGGGATGCAGTCAGACACAGTCGCAGGACGCTGTGGCCTGTCACTCCAGAAGAGGTCGAAACACAGCTGACCTCCGAACTCTCCTCAGTACCGAGCACGCTCAGTCTGAACTCTGAATCCACCAGCTCGCGCCACAACAGCGAGAGCGAGTCTCAACCAAGTACGTAGGACTTACTTTGTCGGTGCCAGGATTTGCGGACAGTCAGAAAAACTCCACTAGTTGTATTGATGATGTTCCACCATCATAGTAATCAGGTGTTTTTGATAGACATTAGCCCTCTTACGCTCCTATTGTGTTCTTCCTTGTGCTCTCAGACATGTACATCCTGGACGATGACAAGTGTGACATTCTGGACCATTCGGACGAGCCCTCTTTCTATCTACACTCCAAACCAGTCAAGGACCGCAGCCCCTTCACCATCCTGGCCTCCACGCGCTTCGTTCGCACTCGCTTCCTCAACTCCCTGTCCCTCCCCAGCAAGAAGCTGCGCTCCACCAGCGACCCCAAGAACCCGTCGGGCTCTCGCACCCCTACCGAACTCAAGACGGGGAGTATGAGGCGGAACAGGACGCTGACGGAGCCCTCTGTGTACAGCCCGAGCCAGGACGTCTTCACCCCCGTGTTCAACGGCAGAGGAATGCCCAAGAGTCCCACAGTCAGCCTGGAGACGTCCTTTGTCGGGACCAGGGGGGGCTCCGAGGAGCAGCTCGTGGACGGCAGGCTGGCCAGGGGAGGAGGAGGCTCAGGCCTCGCACTAAGTGGTCTAGGAGGGCACGGGGCCGTGGAGCAGCCCAGCCGGGAGAGGGAGCAGAGCAGCCGAGAGCGTCTAGCGGGAGACGGCGGCTCCTCGTCCAGTGGAGGCAATGTGGTAGGGGGGGGCGGAGGAGGCGGCGGAGGTACTCAGTTTAAAAGCCGCAGCCAGAGCTTTAACACGGACACCACAACCAGCGGCATCAGCTCCATGAGCTCCAGCCCCTCCAGGGAGACCGTCGGAAACCCCGAGCAGCCCGAACCCGAGCCGGACTCCTCCGACTGCGTGAGCCTCAACACGGTGGTGTCAGCCAAGACTGTCAAAACGCTCAACTCTCTCACGCCCCAGGCTCAGACCAACCACATGTCCACGTCGAAGTCCTCCACCGTCTCTCTGGTACCGCCCGGCTCCTCGCACACCCTCCCCCGCCGAGCCCAGTCCCTCAAGTCCCCCTCGGTGACCACCATCAAGAGCCTGGCCGACTGTAGCTTCATGTACACCAGCCCGCGAGACGCGCTGGGCTACGCCACGCTGAAGAGGCTGCAGCAGCAGAGGATACACCCGTCTTTGTCTCACAGCGAAGCGTTGGCTTCACCAGCCAAAGACGTGCTGTTCACCGACACCATCTGCATGAAGACCGGCAGCCTGGACTCCAGATTAACGCCTCGCAGGTAAGGCAGCCATCGCTACGGGGACGATACGACAGAAAGCACCTTCATCTATTTTTCTTTTGTCTACATGGATGTGTTTATTACTTTTTTTGAATGAACGTCTCCATTTGTGCTACTGTAGCTTAAGCAGCTATGTGCCAGGGGTAGGGTTTTGTCTTCTGTCTACTTTGGCAATGACAGGTGTGAGTGTGTGTTTTGTGCACCTTCTATCTGTCTGTCAGGCTATCAGATAGGAGGGGAACCTGTCCGGAGCCCAGCATCTTATATCCGTACCGCAGGCTGTCCAGAACATTCGTACCGCGGTGGGTGACGGTCCTACCCAGTGTCCTCCTAGAGAGGAGTAGAGATGTAGCTCCTAGTACCGATCCAGACTATTATGTCCTAGCTGCTTTTACTTTAGTGGCAACTGCAGGTCTTTGCCTGCAGTTGTTTAGCCGTTGCTTTGACTCCCGTAGCCCCGTAGTGTGAATAAGCCCCATGTAGATTGGTCAGTTGCTGGTTGTTCCCTCCTCTTAGAGCTGCTGTGTAAATAGCACACAGCTAGATATACAGTAGGTGCCATATAGATGTGGCTGTACTGTTTGTTTGTTGTGGTATGAAAATGTTTTTTTATTGTCAAGTCGCTCGTGCATGTTAAAACAAAGGTGGGTGATGAAATGTAGACGGACAGGACCAAAATATGGGCAAACATGTCCGTCAGTGTGAGGAGTGTTTGAGAATGTGCTCTAGCTCTGACACCAAAATGCCTAAGTGGAAGCACATAAGCTCTTAACTCTCACTGTATATTAAATTATTATTATTTTACCCATAATAGTTAATGGATAATAACTTTACATTTCAGGTGATGTATTAACAATCACCTTCATAGAAATTATGAGAGGAAAAATTAATTAATTAAAGATGGAGTCAGCGATTCTGGAGAAAGATCGATATTTGAACTCAACACCAAAACAAATCGAAAAAAAAGTCATAAAAACGTCATACTATAGTATGTCGAAAAAAGTCATACTATAGTATGTCGAAAAAAGTCATAAAATGTTGTAGTATAGTATGTCAAAAAGTGTATTGGATTAGAATTGCTGACTCCACCTTTTAATCAGTGAATTAATTTCATGATTAATCTATTGATGGTTTGGTCTATGAAAGGAGAGAAAATGGTGAAAACATGTGTATCACAATTTCCCAGAGCCCATGGTTTGAATTGCTTGTTTAAACAATCATGTGAAACAGAGAAAAGCAGCAAATCCTTTAGAAGCTTGAACCAGCAAATGTTGAGAATTTTTGCTAGAATTCTTTAAAAATAAATAAATAGAAATGTTGATCAAGTAGTCAAGTAGCAGGGTTTTGTCTTCTGTCTACCTTGGCGATGACAGGTGTGAGTGTGTTTTTTGTGCACCTTCTATGTCTGTCAGGCTATCCGACAGGAGGGGCACCTGTCCGGAGCCCAGCGTCTTAGATCCGTACCGCATGCTGTCCAGAACATTCGTACCGCGGTGGGTGGACCTACCCAGTGTCCTCCTCAGTAGAGATGTAGCTCCTAGAACCGATCCAGACAAATATGTCCTTGCTCTAGCTCTATGCCTGTAGTTGTTTAGCTCCGTAGTGTGAATAAGCCCCATGTAGATTGTTTGTTCCCTCCTCTTAGAGCTGCAAACCTTCCTAGACGTATTCAATCACGTGAAACAGAGAAAAGCAGCAAATCCTTTTAGAAGCTTGAACCAGCTAATGTTGAGATTCTTTGCTATAATTTAAAAAAAATATATATATAATTAGCAAAATAGTTGCTTATTAATTTACCTTTTGATTGATTTGAAAAAATGACACACTTTGATATATATATTGTTATTGTCCAGTAGAACTAGAATTAGTAGTAGTATAAAATATTAGGTCATACTGACCAGCTCTAACCCCTTTTTTCCTTCTAATGAACTTCTGCCTTCATTTAAACTTTCATTGGCTAGTTTTTTTGTGTGTGAAGCTTTAGAATACTGATCCTTGGGTGCTGTAGTGTATTTTAAAGCTATGCCAATAGGTACTTTGCTTCTACGACGGTGATATCAAACTTTGGATGCACTCTCCTGTGAGTCTACCTGTAGCTGCTGCAGTGTGTCTGGCTTTAGAGCCCCACTGTGATCCCAACTTCCTTCTCACTCTCTTCTCACTAAGTCTCTATCTCTGTGCTTTTATCCAACATTTATTCCTCATGTTCCTTTTTCTGTCCCAGTCTCTCCCCCCGGATCCTCTCACGCACCTCTCCTCTCTCCCTCCCTAGGTTCCTGAAGGCTCTTAGCTTTGCCTCTCTGGATAAAGAGGAGCTTCTCAGTCCCATCAACCAAAGCACTCTGCACCGCTGCTCCTCAGTGCGCTCCATGGTCTCCAGTGCCACCTACGGGTGCAACGACGACTATGTCGGCCTAGCGCTGCCCATGGACATCAACGACATGTTCCACATCAGAGACTCGGCCTACTTTCAGCAGAGGATCAGCCCGCCGTCGGAAGAGCGGAAGCGCTTCCTCTTCGGCGACGGAGATGGTGAATTTAAATTATTAAATGAAAACACGATTTTGAAACGGGTGGTTGTGTTTGTGCTCACCGTGGTTTTTCCCTCTGTATAGGCGATCGCCCTGCTCTCCCAGCACTGAAGCAGCAGTTCAGCATCTCCGAGCTGATCGTGAACCGAGGTGACAGCCAGAACCACACGGTGGATTTGGATGAGACGGGACTGCAGGAACACACCGAAGAAAACTGCCTCTACTGTGTAGGAGCCATCGTCCTCGGATACCCCACACAGCCGCAGATCAACAGCACGCACCCTCGGACAGGCGACTTCGTCGACTTCCCGTCGTGGGGAGGGCAGAGCGGCCACCGGCTGGAGGCGATGCCTCAGTCCAAGTTCTCCGGGGTGTCGGGCTGCAGCGACGCCGCCGTGTCACAAGGCTCAGTCTGTAGCACGCCCACACCTGGTGACATTGTCGTAGGTAAGACCACAGTTAACCACGACCTGCAGGGATGCGTGTTTTTCAAGACTGTATCAGGATTTCATGTTTTACACAACAGCAAAAAACACATTTGTAAAATGACTTTTTTTTTTGTTCCCTTATCGTTTCAATGAAACTGCTGTAAAACGTGTTTCATTCAACTTTCACAGTTTCGTCATGACAACAAAATTTCAATATTACATTAGTTCCACAACAAGAGTATTTGCTCAGTGGCACTGCTTTATGTTGTATTTATTTTGGTGAATGTGGAATATTTATAGGCGGCAGCAAGACGATATCAGAAGACGGCCCCGCCTGCCGAGTCCTGCTGAGGAAGGAGGTGCTCCGCCTCATCATCAACCTCAGCTCCTCCGTAGGAACCAAAGGCCACGAAACGGGACTACTGACGTAAAGCTCCCCTCTTTTTTCTACGTACATTTTTTTGAGATGCATGTTTAATTGCAGAAGTTTTTTTTTTTTTTTTTTTTATGGCCTGTTAAATTTCTCTTTTTCCTGCAGGATAAAGGAGAAGTTTCCCTACGCGTTTGACGACATCTGCCTGTACTCCGAGGTTTCCCACCTCTTAGCTCACTGTATGTTTCGCCTGACCTCAAGGCGTTTCATACAGGAACTCTTCCAGGACGTGCAATTCATGCCGGTAATTATCCCCCCCCCCCCAGTTCCCATACATTTTCTGAAACTCTTTGTGTTTGCTATCCAATGCATTACATTCCTCTTTCCTTTCCCCCCCAAGATGTATGAGGAAGCAGAGGCCATCCTGACGAAGTTACCAAAACCTGTTGAAGAAGATGGTGACCCTCCTGCAGAATCCTGATCATCCTTCCCCTCGTGTTCCTCGCACAGCCCCGGTCCTGCCGCCCTACAAAAACAAACGACTGAGAAAATATAAGGTTGGGGAGGCGCCTGGCATGTTTCTGTTGCTCAAAACAGAGCACCATAGCCAAGGAAGGAGGAGGAGGAGGAGGAGGAGGAGGAGGGGGAGGCGGAGGCGGTCGTCGCTCGCCTCTATTGGAAACGAAAGAATGACGGTATATGTAAACAAAATTTAACCCGACACGCCTAATGCTGTTTAAGACTGTTTTTTTTTAACAGGAAAAAGGGGGGAGCAGTTTAACCAAATACTGTTTTCAGATGGGTCGGCAATCTCGAGCAACACTCAATAACACATCGACATAATGCTAAAGGACAAGTTGGATCATTAAGACAAAGACTCACGTTGTGTTTAAAATTAAAAAAAAAAAAAGATTCTATCAACATTTTCTCTCTTTCCAGAGGTGGTGTTTTTCTGTAATGAAATGAATAAGGCATGTTGTTGTGTCTACCCAGTGATTCCTCGGACCCCCGCGTTCTTTTTCTCCTTTATGAAACAAAAAACACTACAGAAGGGTCCTGCTGTTTTTAAAACGTATCTGGAGCCTTCCCGGCTCCTAATCCCACCCCGACTTGTGATCTGTTCTAGCCAGATAACGTGCTTTTGCTTCTCTTGCCTCACCACTTCCTACAACCTGTAGCCTCTTGTCAGCACAGACAGCCAATTACTTTTTTTCTATTTCTTGTATCTCAGACAATCAAACATCACTAGTATTGTATTTTCTAAAGCACTATATAATAATACGCCACCCTTACACAGTACATGAGAAGAATAGCATGTAATTTGATGCTAGTTTATGCCATCCTTTACTCGCTTAGGATCTTTTTAATGTTTTTTCTTCAGCCATCGCATTATTAGTAAGCTCCTCCAGGAGGCGGGTTGATCTTTTGGAAAGATGCTCGGTCGTACAAGTTATCTGTAGAATAATTCATTACCGATTTAGTACCTAACTCTGCTCACAAACCTGCATCAGCCCAGCAGCTACCCGACTCTATCCCTTCTTACCTCTGTGCTTCACCTCCACTGCATGTGCAACAAGCATGGCAAAGTTGTATTGTCACCTTAAACGTGTTTCTTGCTTGTAAAACTTACGAAAAAAATAAAATAATAGGTTGCCATTACATGCTGCCATTACATTGTAGGAATATAATTCCCCCTGAATCTGTTTCCACAATGCAATATCACTGTCTGTCATTGGCTGAGATGGAGAAGGGGCGCGGTGTGATGACTTTTGTAAAAGGTTTCCAGGGAAACGGGGGATCTCTGTTTCCATTGGCTTGTTTTTTGCTATAATGCTGCTACACACAAATGGACTCATAGAGAGATGATTCATAGATCGGCTGAGTGATGTCAGATCCGATCTATTTATTATATGTCTGTACCATAGAGTGAGCTCAACCAGAGAAGAAAAAAAAAGTTATTTATATTTTTTCCTCAAGACTGTATTATAAT
The DNA here is from genome assembly GCA_916701645.2 of Sebastolobus alascanus. NCBI lineage: Eukaryota > Metazoa > Chordata > Actinopteri > Perciformes > Sebastidae > Sebastolobus > Sebastolobus alascanus. The sequence goes on from CAKAOJ020000061.1 coordinate 2,350,064, forward strand.
TTAAAAAGTTGTTTTTTTTTCTTTCTTTTTTTTTTTTTTGCCTGAATCGTGGTTTCCCTTGTATAATGTGTACAGTATGTTTTTGGGGGCATTGATGACCTAAAGAAACATACAATCCTATCAAAGGGATGCATTGTTAATAAAACAAAATTTGAAATACCCAACATGTTTGACACTTTGTTCATTTATTTTTCATTTGCAACTTATATCTGAATTTACTCATAGACTGGACATGTCTAAAAAAAGTATTTTGTTTCAGCTATGACATTGAAAAAGCTCTGACATGTATATTGGGACAAAAACCAAACAACTACTTTGTGTCACAGAAAATGCAGATAAAATGGAGAGAATGGGGAGGGGGAATCTGCTCTTAATAATTTTATAAATAGAAACAATTGAATTAAAGTTGTAGTAGCTCAAAGGCTTTACTAGATGCTGGAAGGGCAATAACAGGTGGTACAAATAAAAACATCCACACTAAAATCTGCATAATTTATTTAATTACACAAACTTTCACTCAACCCTTTTTTATACCATAAATAACTGTTTAAACATAATTTATTTTTCACTGATTGCACATTTTACAGCAATGCCACCATACTGCTATTGAATAATATAAAAAGCTGGAGTGTATGTTCCTTTAAATCAGTCAAAACAGTGCTAATGTGAAATATTCACACGTACAAGATAATTACATTCGATACAAAAAATAGAATACAAAATGACTAATTCAAGAACATGTGTCGACTTCCTGTCCACAGTCGTTGCAATAGTCCACTCTTGCATTGCTCAGAAATATTGCACAGCTGCATGTTGTTGTCTTCAGTCCCACCGAACCCATTTCTGATTGAGGTACATAGTTAAGTTAATGATTTCCATACGGAGCCAAATACTTGACTCCTTGTTTGCTATCTCTGTCCTTTCCTGTGTCCATCATTGTCATCACTCCGTTACAGAGGTATTCACTCATCAGAGCTTAAAAAACTGTTTTGTTGTTGGTGCTCAGAAACGGTCAATTCTCTCCTCTTTCTCCTCCTGTTGCTTCTCTATAATGTGTGAAGGTCCGCTGGCGTCTGTGGGGTCCGTCGTGGAGTTTGAGTCTGTGTCCTGTTTTATCTCATAGCCTTCAAAGCTCATGTTGTCGTACGCTTGTCTCGCGTTGTTTCTCACCTCCAGCTCCTGGCTGGCCTTGGCTTTGTCCTGCTGGAGCTGCAGCAGCACTGCTTTATTCACACTGGGACCTGAGAATATGCAAAAATGTTGTTAGAAACTGTTTCATGTCTGCCATCACCCTAATGAGCTCAGAGAGGAGCCACTGGCTCACCTGTGCTGTTTAGAGGCAACTAGGCACAGGTGAGCCCATCTGCACACAATCAGGGCTCCTATAACCAGGAGGGGAGGAGGAAGAACATCCCCTGCCTTCACCCAGTGTGTCTACAACCCACTATTTGATGATCTTGAAGGGGAAATTTATCTAAATAAAGTCCCTTTTTGGTGGAATTTCCTGGCTCTCTGTCCCTGATTCTGGTTGCCTCATGTCCGATGTCTAAATAGCCCTAGTCTCCAGCCCTTGCCGATTTGGTCTCCACAACAAGTGTATTCTGTTTAAAGGGACTGTTTGTAACTTCTTACACGTATAAATCATTGCGGGTCGGTGTCCCATGCGCGCTCGCGTGTGGGTACGCTATTCAGACTCAGACTCCAACAAAAACTATACGGAAGCACCAAAACTGCAAAGTTGTATCTAGTGAAGCCCGTCTTGGAAAACAGCCCCTCTGCTCCTGCTGTCTGCTCCTGCCTGCTTGCACACCACGCTCGTTCTCACCCGCTCGGCTCGCTCCAACTCCACGTGCACACGCGCGCACTACACACTGCAGAAGAGTTAGTTTAGCTCTGAGAATATCTAGTGAATGTACAGTGGACGTTTGTGCAGAAATAAATGCTGCAGCTCCTCCAGACCAACAGAGGTTTCCCGTGTCTTGTGAAGTGACGGGGCTCCGCAGCGAGTTACGTTATCGTCTCCGACCGGGTGTCGGTGTTCCCTCCGGCCGCGGTCGGTAGGCTGAAGCAGGAAAAGCCAACACTAGGATCAGCATTGATTCATGGAGAGACCTTCGTCTGGTCAGCTAACATTACTGCCAAGCAGGTGAAATATAGAGTGATATTGTGGTTTTAGCTGACGTGTGCCGTCTCGCTGTTTTGACAGACGCTCGCTCACATTCAGGTAGCGCGTGCACACGGGCGAACGCGAGCAACAGGACGCTGACTGTCGTTGACATTGCGGCGACAAGTGTCGCTGTTACAACCAATGTCTGATTCTTACAAACAGTCCCTTTAATATAACTCTTTAAACCTCTTTGTTGCATACATAAACCTGCACCTATAAATTACATACCAAAGTAGCTGAGCAGCACAGGGAGGAATATGAGTCCATGAGCCATCCCCAAAAGCGTAATGACCAGGTTTAATCGGAAGAAGAAGATCTGGATGAGTTGCGCTTTGGCAAAGGCCAGGACAAGGATGCCTGGCAGGTTGGTCATAGCAACGCCGGCGAACACCTGCAGGGTACAAACAAACATATTTAACAGCTCTTGCCGTATGTGTATATTTATACAATCAACTGTGAATGTTTATTTCTCAGATTTCTGCTTTGGATTGCCTTTTAGTTCACTTACCGCGCTGCCCATGTTGGCCGTAGCCTCCTTAGCTCTTTCTACATGTGTGGGCTTAGTGCTGAGTGCAAAGGATCTGGTCATATGAGACACAAACTCCACAGAGATCCCCACCGCCTGCAAACAACATATAGAATGCAAATTAGTGAAGTAAGAAATGATCACAGAGTTTAATGGTGGTGATATGGATTATAAACATCTTGCCCTACTGAAAACGAAGTATAACATCACAGATTGTCTACAGGATGTGGGAAAAAATATAAAAGGAACATTCCAGCAATTTAGTATTGCACTTGCATAAAGTTGGGGGACTCAAAGGAGACTAAAGATTAAAAAAAGAATGGTCAAAATTGGATGATGATGACATCACCATGACATCATCAGGGTTATGTTTTTTTCCAGCTTTAAAAAGCTCCCTCTAGAGCAACAGAAGACATTATACATCTTGTCTTCACAGGATGAGTAGCACTCCTCATGACAAGTAAAACAAACTTCATCTGTAAAATCGGTGGACGTTGTCAGGGGGAGTGGAGCAGGTGGACCCAAATGCAGGAGATCACAACAAGATCAGACAACAGGAACTTGGAGAAAATAACTTTAATTAAATCTCCAATGCAGGCAAGACAGAACAGAAACTCTCAAGACAAAATCATGGATCCAACAAAGAATGAACAGAAAACCAGGACTTAAATACAAACTGATCTGACGAGAGGATGATGTGCAGGTGGAGAAGCTCAGGTGAGGGAAATGAGGTGATTAGGCCAAGGAATGGGCAGGGAGCTGATTGGCAGGGGAAAAACACTGGGAACAAGTAAGGAGCTGATTGGTTGGGAAGGACTAACGAGGCTGATTCAGAGCAGGTGTGTAGCTGGGCTGAACTCAGGGAGCGGGAAAGGACTAACGAGGCTGATTCAGAGCAGGTGTGTAGATGGGCAAAGGAGGGAAAGCCAGTACAGGAACACAGGAGGAAAAACAGAGTACAGAAAACAACTCAGTCCGGTCTACAAAAAGTCTGAAGGCATCCGGATACAGTGCGATACCGTGACAGGACGTGTTCTTACCGTGACCAGATTGATGAGGGCCACCGCGTTGTAATCGATGCCCCACAGCGTCATGACGCCGACAGTGTCCACGGTGATCATGATTATGGTGATTAGGTTGAGCAGACCGGAGCGCAGATCCAAGCCCAGCAGCAGGCAGCACACCACGAAGGTCGGCAGCAGGCACAAGGAGATGTTGAAGAGGCCCTCTGGCACAATGGTCAGGTACTGCTCATAAAATACATTAGTCACCCTGCAGGAAGGAGGGAGGAGAAATAACGGTGAGAGATGACAGACTGCATATAAATAATGGAAAGAGCCCACAGAGTTGTAGAAGCAAGAGTGGCTCCAGTAGAGGAGGGAAGATGATATGAGTTGAGTACATACGTGTAAGGAAATACTTCAAAGTCAGGTGAGGTGCCCGGTATTTCCCTCATGCCCATTGTGATGTTGTGGGCCAGCTCTCTGGCCCTCTGCAGTGCAGCAGTGAACTCCTGAGAGTTGCTTAAAGGCGTGTGGTAAGCCATGAACCGAGAGGCTGGGAACGCCGGGAGGAAAAAGGTTCACTTACAGTACCGTTTCTATTAAAAGAATAAAAAGATCTTCGATGATTGGAGGTGACTTACCTATAATTTCCCCACTCTGATCTTTCACCACAGCTTTGTCGTAGGCTCCAAGACCACTGTTAAAAAGAGACAATAAGTAGTGAGAATGTTGTTTTCATGTGATGTTTTCGTGTGTATGTGCACGCTACGATACACACCCTTTGGGGCACTGCAGGTCGGGCCTGTTACCCAGGAAGTCAGGGAGGAAGCGGTTGAATTGTTTCACAGTGGGCCTGAGGACGCCGTCTAAAGGAGTCTTCATGCACTTCTGGGGACAGCGGAAAGCAGCTGTTGAGACATGGAAGCGGAGTAGGTGTTAATAAAAGGATGTCTTTCATTATTCAAAGTAAAGGATGTGTGTCAATGTGGCGATTCTCACATTCGTTTGCGGGACAGAACTTTCCAGCGTTTGGACCGAAGGCGTACAGACGACAACATTTGGATCCGGGGTTCAGCCAGTCAATGAAATCATCTACCCAGGAGTTAGCAGGAATAGCAATGTAGGATCTACAGATCACATCGTCGGTGGGTTAAAGGAAGGCAGGAATATAAATATGTCTTAAAGGATAGGACTAGTGTTATTCTATATATCTTTCTTATAGTCACCAAAGCCCATGAATAGACCAACGTGTTAGTCCGTCCATTAATTTCTTTCGAAGCCTCAGTAATTTCCTAAAATAGCTTGGCACTGTGTTTTTTTTTAGCAAATATTACTCAACAGGAGTAAATGCATTTGTCGGGGACTATTTTCAGCTGGAAGGAACACAGAACGCAGAAGTCAATTTGAGCTAATTTTAGCAAGCATTTGGAAACTAAACTCTTCCAGTGAAATTAATACATTTCTTATCCAGCATCATCGTTTTTTTAGTCTTACATCTTTCACTTTTCATCCTGTATCTCTGGCTAATCCCCCCTTTATGAGAAGAGCTTTGCTGTTTGCCAGTTATCAGTAAGTAACTGATAACGCAAAAGATAAATTAGCTCCATAATTCTTATCTCCCGGAAACAAACGTGTATTGTAAATTAAAACCCCTCTATTTGTCACAACTCCCCTTCAAGTCATCTATAGCTGAACACAATGGTTCGAATAGATCACAGCCAGTAATTATAGGGGATGTTTTGGGTGTTTGCTCTCTGTGCCGATCAGTTAGAGGCACCCTTTATCTGGTCATGTAACCAAGTTCATCATTAACTGATCTGATTGGCAAGTATGTAAAAGGTTGTTACTATGATATCAGCAGGTTCAAGGATCTGTCAGTGAAAAATAATAATGTGAAGGACAAAGGCAGAGAACCACCCTGCACTGAGTTTAGCTGAGCAGCCACACGTTTAGTAAAACGTGCACGACTTGTCTAAAAGCCTGTAGTTTCTCCTGTCCAGATTATGAAAATTAACAAACTCACAGTTCAGGGTGGTTGGCGGCGTACTGGATCTTCTGGGTTAGCGAGAACTGATCGCAGCCCACGCTGGAGCAGACTGCATTCATGCCCTCCACGGAGGTGAAGTTGAAGCGCCCTTTTGTTACAAAATAAACAGGGACTCCCACTTCAAAGTATTTGTACAGGTACTGGAAATAGTCCAGCATATAAGAGCCCTGCACCAAAAACAGAATCATCTTTGTAAGGTTATATTGAAAGAGGAGTGGGCTGGCGTTAATTTATATATATTTATATACAGCAGTGCTTACTGACCTGAGGCATAGCCAACTCCTGATCCAGACCCACGGTCACATTAAACATGAGGAATACGGATCCACAGAGCATGAAGATGAAAACCACCATCTGAAGAGGACACAGAGGCACAATGTATTCAACAAGTAGGAGTGATTTTATGTCACTGCTAATCTTGGATTTCACATTAAAGGAGTAAATGTCTTGTGTTATAGCTAAAGGGTGAATAGCTTTACCACTATGATCCTGGTGTAACGGTGCAGTAGAACGGGGGCGTAGTATTTCCTCATGAAGGGCAGCAGGAAGCCCTCGTTTGGCTCGTCGGGACGCTGGGTCGACACTGTAACGCAGCAGAGCAGTTCACAGCGGTTGTTGTCTTGGCGCCGGGCGTCCAGGGACAGCAGCGCCACAAAGGCTGTCATCTGTAGGACGAAGTCCATGAGCACGGCCAGAGCAGCGTACAGAGCAAAGGACTTCACTGCTGGCATGGTGGACAGGGCCCCTTGGGTAGCAGAGCAGACACAGTTAGAGATTAACGTATCGTATAGACACATAATGGTCCCCCTCTTAGACACTGTATGTGCACAGAATTGTCTTGCTTTGCTCATGTATTTTTCGCCAAAAAAAGTTCCTACCTAGATAGAAGCAGATGGACTCGGAGAGACTGCACAGGAGCATGCTGGGAGCTACGTTTCCAAGGACACGACCAATCTGCTCCTCTCTCTTCTCTCCGGGCCTCCGCACATCTCTCTGCGAGGAGGGAAGAGTAGGGTAACATCACCAAAAATTAAACACAAATCTTACAAAATCACAAAACACTGGATATTCTTGGTGCATGCGAGTATACGCACCTGGTACTCCAGAACAAAGATGAAGATGTTGTCAGCTCCGACAGCGAGCACCAGGAAAGGTACGACCTGCAGAATGACCAGAGAGGAGGGGATGCCGATCCAGGAGTAGAAGCCCATGGAGGTCAGGACAGAGCAGGCGACCACCAGGATCCCGCCCAGACCCACCAGAAACTTGGAGTCCACCTGCAGGACGCAGACATAAGAATCCAGATGTACAATCAACTCAGTGACCCTTTTCTCTTGAGCCATATCTTTTACTGTATCACGTCTTCTGCATTGTAACTTCATGGCCAATAAACCTATGTAGAGATAAGCACTATACAGCTGACGCAGCCATACTAATGCAGCCTCTCCTCATCGTGTATGTGATAAGTACTGTTTCGTCGCTTTTACTTCCTTGGTGGAGGCTTATCCTACCCCAGGCATGTGTTGTATACCTCTGTTTTTTTTTTATAGTAAGAAAACATGTTATGTAGCCACAGCTTTACAAGAGTCTACTGTCATGCTAGCGGCTCTGTGAGGCTGTGCACTACGGTGCTTAGAGGTAAATACTAACATAAATATGCTAACTCTTGCTTATGAGAACGTAACACAAAGTGCAACTGAGGCTGATGGGAATTTCATTAGTTTTGCAGGTATTTCCGAAGTATTGGACAAAGTCAGGGGGTCACCAAAGTGAGTAGGATTCATCCACTGGGGACTTTGAGTATCTGTACAAAAATGAATGGCAATCCATCCAATAATTGTTGACTAGTCTGGACCATAGACTATATATAAAGATGGACGACATGTCCCCACTTCCTCCCACTGTACAGAAGTCAGGCCAAAATATGCCGAGCCAGAGTCTGCGCAGTAGTGATCGAGCGGTGGAGCCGCGGTATTGAGGTCACCCGCCTGAGCGAGACAGCGAGAGAGACTCACAGCTGTCAATCATGGCATCTCAACCCCTTTTTATAGCATCTAATAAATAATTAAAACCACTTTTCACTTTTGGGGAGCCGTCATGTCGTCCATCTTTATATACAGTCTATGGTCTGGACCAAAGTAGTGGACTGACCAACCGCAAGTGGATAAAAAAAGCTGAGTCATGTGAAATACTGCATTATAATAAAGGTAGACATTACTCTCTTACCAGTATGCGTTTCCATGAAGAGTACTCCCCCAGTGCCACAGCGATGTACACAAAGATTACAGCATAGCTGATCATGAAGATGGGGATGTCCTCTGCTGTGGTCCGGTTAATCTCATCCTCCAGGGACCTCTGTATACCGAGGAGGAGACCACAGACAAGAAAAGGACTGATAGTTAAAATAGCGAGGGGATAGAAGAAAGAGGAGTTAACTCAACACGCCTCTTGGAAAAGCTGTGACAGATTCCATATTTCACTGTACCTCTGCCATGTATGCAAAGGTGAAGTTGGCGGCCGGGTTCTTCTGGTAGTCCTGGACAATCTTAAGAAACTCTGTCTCCCACTGCATAGCCACTTTGAACTTGGGGTTGCTGCGGGCGTAGTTGTTGAGGGAGAAGGTCAGGATGAGAGCCTCAGCATTGGTGAAGTCGTCATCTGGGGAAAGCAAGCATATGATGTTCAAGTGAGTTGCCCCTTTTTATGTTCATTGTGCAGATATTTCCCGTGTAGAAGATGGTGCTGAAAGCTACTCACTCTGGTAGCCTCCCACAGCCAGGAAGGAGAAGACTGGAGCTCCGTAATCAGCCATGCAGCTCATACGTAAACCAGTGATGTCTTGGAAAGACAGGGGAGAGCTTGAGAAGAGATGGGGGAAGAGAAGGAAAAGTTATGTTAAAGTTCCTGAGAAATCAATCAATCAATTTTTTTTTTTGAAAGTCCATTTGATGATTTCTTACTTGAGGCAGTAGATCAAGTGGTCTCTCCAGTCCACCACTTCCAGGTCTGTCGTGTTCAGCATAGCGTTAATGTTCTCCAGGCTGTTCTGGAAGTACTGCGGCAAGCTGTTGACTGCACAGTCTGTCAGGGAGGGGTCGGATGGGTTCAGCGGTGCGAAACACACATCCTTCAGACTCGCTTTGCGGTTCAGATCCTTTGACCAGAACTCAATGTTCTAAAAATGGCATAGAAGAGGCATCAATAAGTCAACATCGTATGGTGAACATTTAATGTTGACTGTCAACTTTGATTGTGGGCTCTTTACCTGGATTCGTGTCTGGAGCTCCAGGAGCTCAATGATGAGATCTTTGGATATAATCCCGCTGAAGTTCTGCTGTCCAAACACTGAAGAGTCGTAAATGTGGCCTTTTCTGCCCGGCGCTGTCAAGATCAGCTGGTTCGTCCTGAAGAAGGGGTCAAAGTGTTTGTCGTGGAAGTCTTTCTCCTGGCGGGCGCGGCTGTTGGGAGCAGACCACAGCTCGACTGGGTCTGTGGTGAGCTCAACGTTCTTGAGGCCAGCAGAGAAAACAGCCACGACTGCAGCTGACAACAGGAGCACCTTGGATGGAGATAAAATATTAACAACTGAAACATGTCTTCATATTTTTTTCCCCTTAAGCCACAGGGTGTAGAATCTTAATGTGCTCATTAAATATTTCAAATTATTGATGACGATGTTTTTTGTTTGTGGAGAAATGAGAAAATCCTCTTCTTAGTGTCCCAGAGACTGATCTGTTTGACACTACCACTGGGGGGCAACAAAGTCAGAAATTTTCAACACACAATGTGCTTTAAAGCGAGGTTACGTAACTTTTGAAAGAGGAAATTACACATTCTTCCTGTAACAAATGAAAAGCTGAATTCATGAGCAATAAGATTCAACCTTGCTTAATTAATACACTCAGACGTTTTGTTGCTACAGCCTTACTTGGTCTGGTATGACCAGTAGCTAATAGCGGCTAATGTTAGCCAACTTTAGAAAGATACTGTGGTGTAGCTAGCATAACTGAGGGTTGTGTCTAGAAAGTAACCCGCAAATTGCAAAAACTCTCGCGAGACTCGCTGCCCGATGACATATCCTAACCTTAACCATCTCGCAAAAGTTTCGCAATCTGCGTGTTACCTTCGACCATATATATATATATATATACACACACACAATATTTGCAATTAAGATCTTGCAATTGCCATTTGTGGCCACAGTGGCGGCTGTTCAGCAAAAGTTAGATAGTGTTTTGGTGAAACTAACCGTGAGAGGATAAGTGGCCATGAAGGTTCCCCAGTGTCGAAACTCTAAGCTTAGGAAATTTTGAGCAGCCAAGCTGTTCCTGTCGGCGCACGTCACCTCTGACGGATCAACAACCCGCTGAGTCACATCGTTACTGTTCTGGTCTTTGCCTTTCCCCTTTCTCTTCCCTCTCTCTTCATCCTCTCTTTTCTGAGACTTCACCAAGTAAGACACGAAGAGGTAGAAAAGGAAAGCAAATAGCAGGAGACAGAGTAAGATGATGGAAATCACGAGGAAGCCGTCTGTCCCCAGTAGTCTGAAGGGGCCGGGGGGCAGCGGGGGAGACGGCATCCTCGGGCACGACTCTTGGCAGTCCTGGCAGGAGCAGACCTGACCTCCGGATGGTGTGGTCTCGTTACACTTCAGAGCACGCCCACTGTAGGGAATCACACCCTTGGGTAGTCCCTCAGTGTCTCCCTCTTTTATCAGGCGGAAGTCGATGTCCAGTGGTGCCAGGCCGTTACTGGAGTCTCCCTGGAAGTCGTACCAGCGTTGAGGGGTGCACAGCTTGGCGCCATACCGACCGCACATGGTGGCGATGGCGAAGCCTCCCGTGGCGGGGATCCTGACATTTTTGCATGACTGGAAGGAGGCGTCTGAGAAGGTGGTGCTGAGGAACGCCTGGTAACCTACCACGGCCTCCCTCGTCTTGTTCAGGCTGGTGACGTTCATGACCTTTGTGACTTTTACTGTCTGGCTCTGGTTGGGGCTGCAGGTGTTGATGCAATGCAGGTGGGCAAAGTTCTCAGCGCAGGAGGGGCAGCGGATCAGCACCGCCCTGGACAGGGTCAGACTCATATCCAGGGATGACAGCTGTTTGATGGAGCAGCAGGCGAACGTGTTGCCCACTCCACTGTCCAACATGGGACACACCTGCAGCAAGAACAGGTGCTGTTTTATAAACTGGCAGAGTCAAACACAGGCTGACTTCTTGTCAATTAATACTTTTTAAATTATTTCTTAATGATAGACATAATAATAATGATTCAGTCTGTTCTCTGCTTCAAGGTTATTAAAGGTGCCAAATGTGAGATTGGGAGCATTTCTGTTGCCTCCGCACGGCTCTCAACATGGCGACGGCTGATCCGGTGTTATGTCGAATGCTGTTTCCTCGTCGATATGTGAACAAACCCTTATCCCTAACCCTAACTTCCGAGGGGGGCCCTATCATTTTAACACTATTCGACGGGGAACAGACTTCGACATAACACCGACGGCCAGCTAACGATGCTAACAGTGCTAACAGTGAAAACAACAGCAGCAGTGCTAACAGTGTTAATCTGGGGGGGGGGGGCGGAGGGGTGGTTGCTATGCTATGCGGTCGGAACAGCATTATCAGCAACTGTGCAGAGCGACGGCCGTGAGCTAGCCCCTGGGGCACGCTCGCATGCACTAAAAGGCACGCCCACCCGGCTATGTCAACAAAGCATGGAGAAGTTTGGATTACAACACACGCGGAGGGAGAGAGACTTCATTCTCTGCTCAGGTATGACATTACTCCTGTATATCTTTACATAGCAAATAGCTGTTTGCTGCTATATTAATGCTCTGGATATCATATGGAGCACCTTTAAACACCAAGCCAGGGATAAGGATCTACAGACCTTTTTGAATCTCTTGTAGTGTTCCCCTGTGAGAGCTCTGGCACGGCTGTAGTTCAAACAGGGGACGATAGGAGGGATGAGAGCTTCTCCTACCGACGGGTTACGACCACACTCGTCATAGAAAGCGCAGTAGCCCGGCTCATGTTGGGCCTCTGACAGCACCTGCACGGAAGAAGGAGTTGTCAAAAATAATCACAGTAGGGAAAATCACATTAAACTGCAGGTAAGTGGAGAACAAGGCATACTTGTGACAACTCAACACTGACTCTTTACAGTACATGCTATATCATAATTCTTAAGTATATAATGTACAATTTTTGGCACTACTTTTCATGTTTCTTCATATCTTTTACAAAGGAACACTGTAGTCAACATAAACACAATAATATAATAATTACCATGAATAAAAAGTTTAGTGTGTCATAACTTGACTCGTGACTTTAGCGCTGTAATAGCTACTGTCTCCTTCCTTGTCAGCTACTTATACTGCCACCTTGCATGACAATTAAAATGGAAAAGTATGTTCAAATTCAAATATGTTGCATGTTCAACAATCAACATCCGTGGCTACAGAAGACGATAACCACATCCAAAAATCAATTACAATTGATACATCATTTTCATATTAAAGTAAGTCTTTAATCATTATCTTTCCATATTTATCAAAACTTTGTAAACTAGTAAAATGGACCCCTCATACGGCCTTCACTATTAGACCTTCCCCGTCCATTAGTATTTTTAAAATCCGTCTAAAGCCTGGTATGTTTACTTTATTTAATTATTTTTTTTATGTTCACATAACTATTCAATAATTTATATGATTTTTTTTTACGTCTTTGTAACAGGATTATTTGAACCATTGTTCAAGTATGCTCTATAAATACATTACACACATACATAACTTGAGTAAAAAAAACAACTGGTTAGCCAGACACAATGCAGACTCTTGTAAAATGTATTCCATTTTAATTTTTAAATTATGACAGCGTGCATTCATTTATCCAGGTGTGACATCAACCGAAACCAAAAAGTAGAAAATAAATCCCTGGACCCTGCAACTGTAAATTTTAACATTTTTCACTAGGAAGAATGAAAAGATGTTTAAGAGCGTCATCTTTTAAAGATTCCCACCAGTATATATTAGATTTCTTCATATTAATAAATATATTTAATTTGTTTATTTTGTATGGAAGATTTTAAGTACCTAAATAAACACACACATACGGTGAAATAATATGTAATTCATCGCCTGTGTGATTACCGACCCCTCCCTGGTTGGTTTCACCTGCTCCTAATCATCCTCACCTGCTCCTAATTAGCCTCACCTCCCCAGTGTAGCCCTCTCTCTATACCAGTTCGTGTTTGTCCCCCCAAGTCAAGCCTCCCAGCCATTTCTAGTGTTAGTGTTCCTGGTTTTTCTGAACTCAGCCTGTTTTTTCCTGACCACATTTTTTGGCCTTATTTTACCTTGTCTGCTCTGGTTGCCCTTATCTGACTGCTCACCTGTGTAACGAACTTATTTTTGCAAGTAAAGACTGTTTGATTGCACCTGCCTTGCTCTGAGTCGTCCTGTTTTTGCTCCGTGGGTTTTACCGGTCGTAACACTTACTAGGTTTTTGCTACCTGCATGAACACTTCTCTAACCTCCGATGCAAATACGTGACAAAGCACTGGAATTTCAGTTTTGCTTTGACATTTATGGTGCTTTACTGCCAACACAAATTTAACTCTAGTTCTTTTATGATTACCAACATCTGGATAAGTCTTTACAGTTTAATCACAACACTTCCTTATATCTGTAAGTGATTATATTTTTTTAAGTGTTAAATTTACAAAAGCAGTAACATGAATTCCTCTACTTTTCAATCCTGGTCACAGACCATACCCTATAACTGGAATATGAGAATAAAGCACACACATAAACCTTATTATGCTGTTGGCTGAAACAAGTGTACAGAGTTCAGATTAGAGTTACAAAACTCAGATACAGGTTCCTTAACAAAGAAAATTTACCAACATACCATACAAGTCAGAAAAGTGATCAGGGCTGCGACGTGGGCCATGATTCCTGAGAGTCGATCAGCAACAGAAGAGTCAGGGTCCTCGGGCACAGTATGAAATGGAGTGTACGTTATTCACTGCTGCCCTATTGGAAGATACATTAGATAAAGTAAGAGAGTGAGAGACAGTCTCTCCTATTGTCTGTCCGTCCGTCTAACAGTGTTAGGATTGGAGTAGGAGAAACATCTCGACATGTACAGTGTCACCACTCCTGTGATGTCACACCTTTCTTATCTGGTCTGATGCAGCGGCTGGCCAATCACAGCTGTGGATGATCAATTCCTCTGTCTGATAAGTGCCATGGGGGAGTTTTCGATAGGGTGGCTGGTTAGATCCAAAGCAGCAGGGAGAAACTAGGAGAATTCGAAATAACAACCGCGCCCCAGTTCTTCCAATCATATATTTTTACTGGCCCTCTGCAACTTTTGGTGTTTCTATTGAAGACACATAAACACATTGGTTGACCTAAATCAGATCAATCTGTTCACTGAACATGTCATTCCTGAACATGACCTTTAGACCATCAACTAAGTGACAGCTGTGTGCAGGCTAACTGATCAGAGAGAGCACTATATCTGCTAATGTACCAACAAAATCTTTTTTTTTTAAATCCCTTTTTGTATAAAAGTCTTACATCAAACCCAATAACAGCCATGACTAATCACTTACTGGATCACATCCTACAATATCAGATCCACTTTGTAATTACGTTGTTATCACATGTCAAGGTTGTGGCTGAGATAAGACCTTCAACGAAGGCTGCACGATCATGCCACAGGTGTATCGGAGCCATCAGGGCGAAGGTGCGTAAGCATTTCAATTTGTGATAAACAGAGATGGTTAAAAAGACAAGCAGAAATGGGGCAGATACGGTGATGTTCTTTGTTCTTTCTTATGCTGACAAGTCACGACAACACGTCGAATTTTGTAACTTTGCCAGCAAACCAAAAATCACCCAATATTTAAATCAAAAGGTAAATTCATGTGACGTATCAGCACTAGTATCTATTTTTCTACTGTAACATTTCCTGTGCAGCGCTGAAATTATCAACAAGTTCCATTCATCTGAAAAATGATTTAACTATTTTTTTTTTTTTTTAAAGATTATTTTTTGGAGCTTTTTATGCCTTTATTTATAGGACAGTGGATAGTGTAGAAATGGGGAGAGAGAGGGGGCGACATGCGGAAATGGCCACAGGTCGGATTCGAACCCGGGCCTACCGCGGGACTCAGCCTTATGGGCGCCCACACACCAGCAGAGCTAGCGGGGCGCCCATGATTTAACTATTTACAGTGTTTTCATTAATTTATATTCTTTATCTCTGAACTATTTTATTCCCACTGATATTGTCATCTTTGTATTGCCTTGAGAGGTGCACAGTGTACTGGCACCCATTCTTTATGAGTGCCTATCTCCACATATACAAGGGACTCTGCACATTCATAAATTATTTTTTACAAAATTCAATAAGCATCTGCAGTTCGGGAAGACGTTACTTCCTGGAAAATCCGAAAGTTCAAAGGCCAGAGGCTAGATTTGAATGTGTGCGGCTACATTTTGTGCTTCGGTATAACAGTAGCGGTACGGTAGCCACTTGTTAGCCACGGCCATTTTTTAAAACGTATAAAGGCTTCAAAATTCACAAGTGGGACAAAACGTTAAAATCTCTTAAGCTTGTGTTAACAACAGACCTTATTTCAGTAACTAAAAAACCCATTGACTTCAAGATGAGGGAACAGGAAGTGCTAAAATGCCAACTAATGCTACGACTCATTCCTGTAGCACTCTATACTGTATGACCATGGTTTTAAATGTACATTTTATGAAGAATAATTAAATATTCAACAATAGACAACACCAGCAATGTAAAGAGATAGAGGAGTAATGTTTAACTGAGCCGACAATGAAGTCGCTCTCCCTCTGTGTGTGTTGTAATCAGAGTTTCATAGCCAGTAAACACTGTTAGCTCTGTTAGCACTTTTGCGTTGTTTCCACTTTTAGCATCCTTAGCTACGAGCTGCCGGCTCATGGCTGTCGCCATGTTGAGAGCCGTGCAGAGGCAATAAAAAATGCTCCCAATCTAAAATAGGATATCAGATTCATCATATTTTTGAGCAATGTCAGCATACAATATACTGTATACATTTTATTGGTAATACACCTTTTTATATTGGGCACCATCATACCAAGGAATTAAGTCACTAACCAATTGTTCCTTGATGGGGACACAAATATGTAAAAACATATGAGGGAAAGATTTTTATAGAACTGCTCACTTGGACACAATACCAGGAACACTTGATTAATGCATAACCTTTTCAGATACTTGAAGCAAAATGTAAAATATTACCATCATCTTACATTTCTGTTGAGGCTGTCAGGGAAATATTTATTTAATACTATGGTCGTTTTTATTGTTCTACTTGTGATGGTGTATCTAATTGTATTATACAGGTTTTTTCTATTGGTCCCAATGTCCTTTTGCAATGAGAACTACACCAAAGTGGACTAAGTATTAAATAAATCAACAAATATAATTTGATCACTTAAACTCATGTTGCTAAATGATTTTAACATAAAATGTTCTTACAAAAAAGCTCCAACCAAGTTTTTTTATTGAGTTTCAAAGAGGGAGCAAAGGAGGTTAATGCTATAAGCCTTAATAAATTAATGATGGATTACAGACAGTACAGTTTTAATTAATTGATAATTTTTGGGGGAATATTTCCATTTTTTGGAAACCGTTATACTTTTACTGCACTATATTTATCTGATAGCTAAAATTGAATAGAATAAGGTTTTAAATGGAAAGCTTATATTTCATAAAACATGATACCGTGGTTCATTTAAACTACCATCAACATTACAGTACAAATTCATTTTTTTATGTATTGTTTTATTGTTGTGTGTGTGTGTGTTTTTAACACTGAGGGGGAAAGAGATCACTTCACACAATAAGTGCTGATACTGTTTAGCATTTTCCCTTGTCAAATTGCGTAAAGGATGAATATGAATATGGGTGTAACGTTTTCCTTCTGTGGTGACCTGCAAATGAAAAAGATTCAAACATAACATCTAATATTATATAAACTATTTCATCTAAAAAAGGTCTTGACAATTAAAAATGCTGACTGACATTACAAACACTGACAATACTGCATGATCTGATGTATTTAATATAGTCTTTATATAATCATGCAGGCTATGCAGGAATAATTGGTGATGATCGATAGAAAGAAAAATCTTCTTGCCATCTATCCTCCAAGGTACATGCGTGTCTAAAAAGTACTTCTCTAGACCAGTTTTTCTCTGAGAGCTTGCTGATCTCACCTCCAGATAATACACACTTTCCCCTCTTTATGAGCGACTCCTTATCAATCATCATTTATGGAGCTTATTGTGCTGGCAGGAAGGTCTTGACTTTTTGGACTCCGATACAGGTGAAGGGTAATTTTATCAGAAAGGCCTTGACTATCAGCTGAAAACTGTCTGAGAGGATATAAAACCTTTGCGTGATGGAGATTAAGGTACAGTACCGGCTACCTGTATCTTTTAGAATTGATCTTCTTTATTTTTTTTGTTCCAGCTCCATCGCTTTTCTTTTAAATGTTCCTTATGTGTCCCATAAAAGTAGCTACCGGGGAGAGTGCCTTCTGTTTTTATGCCCCTAAACTGTGGAACTCACTGCGTCTGGATATCAGAATGGCAAACTCTCTCCATATTTTCAAAAGCAAATATTTAGTGGCTTTTAATTTGGAGCAATGTTATAGCCTTAGTTTCTAAGTTTTAATAGTTTTTTATATATATATATTTTTTTACACCTGGTGTTTATTTTATTTTATTCTATTCTCTTGATTTTTATTTACTGATTTTTAACATTGTATTGATGTAATTTTTAGTCTTGCAAAAATTGTAAAAAAAAATGTTTTTATTTATTTTATCGTTTTTATGATGAAGGATTGATCCTCAAATATCTGCAATGATCTGATTCTCTCTTTTATCAGTTGACATATCATCTAACAGCTGGATGTTTTGACATTTAGCAGTTTTTTAGGAGACTCAACTATAAGCTACTTTATTTAATTTACCACTGTCATTTCTCTGACTTTATTCTTTAACTTTTTGCATAGATGTTTGGTTTGTTCTGAGCAATTATTCAAACAAAGCGACGCAAAGTATAACGATATAACCCGGCTCTCTTCACTGCACTTATCTGGCACATGCACGCTGCAACTGTTTGGTTATTATGCAAGCCAAAAACAGTTTCAGTCCACTTCCATTAACACAGCATTTGTTTACAAACCAGACTTTCTCTGCATGCTGTTTCAGTTTGGGTTTCGTCTCGACAGGTCACTCGATGAGGGGTTTCTTCATGAAACTCCAACACTAGAACGTGACGTGCGTTACACACTGCTGACATGGCATGGATCGGTCCTGAGATCAGCAGTGGAGAGAGGGTCAGAGGAGGCCGAAACGGCAGTTAAAAACTTGTAATACTTGTGTTTGCGATGCACTTTGACCTCTAAACTCAAGAGTCAATGAAGTAGGTCACAGAGCTGTACATGAAACTCTAGTTTACTTTTGCATGATGTAGAACTTACTTGACACCACCTGTCATTTTCTGGTGTGGTGAGCCTCATACATCCTGTTTAATAACGGAAAGAAAATAAAAATGTGTGGCCTTCCTCCTACTGCCGATTCAAAATATACAACCCCCTTTCCTTTTGTCTCATTAGTCAGCGAGTTGTGACATTTTAGTTCACATATACTGACACTCTGTTCATATATACTATCATTACTTTGTAGCAGGGTTGGAAATTAGCACCAGCCACCAGCCAAATGCTGATATGCTTCACTCACCAGCCAAAAAAAACAATGGTAATCTACTGAGTGGCTGGTAGGTTTTGGAATCCACCAGCCACTGTGGCAGGTGGGCAAAAAAGGTAATTTCCAACCCTGCTTTGTAGGTATGCGGGTGTCACTACCCTCTTTTACTTTAGACTGTGTGGGCGTGAGTGTTTGGACTGTGCTTTATTCTTCAATGTGATCACCAACAGCTTCCTCCTTGCTAGAAGGTTGGTGAGTCACAAATTAGTCTAGTTTGTTAATGTGGTGAATTACCCAGAGAGTCAAACAAGTCAATAAAAATCAGTGGGCCTTTTTAACTGCACAGACTTTATGTTGCCATAACAGTGGCACACCCGAATACACTGGAGCCAATATGTTAAACCAGTGCTTTTCCTGCCATAAAATGTCATGATAACATATGACAATTATTGGTTGCTATGCTCGCTGACTGGCAGTGGTGGTGACATCACTGTATGACCAACTGAACCTTTTCACTAATGTATCACAGCAGGATAAACACACCCGAGCCTAATAAAATCAATAATCAATCAACAAGTTGAATTTAACTGCATTAGCTGCAGCTGTGTTGAAAAGCAAAGTGCAACATACAGTAGGTTTGTACTGCTCATTCTTTACATTTCATGACTTTTTGCACCACATTCTGCCTGACTCAGTGGAGACTATGTTATTGATGTGACATTATCTGCCTTGGAATTGTGTTTCAGGCCAATGATTCATCAGTGCTGCTGTGTTAGTTAAAATCAATACTTTAATCAATGAAATCAGCTGACAGCTTGAACCAAGAACCAGAAGGAGACACGCCCTACGTGTACAATCTACCATCATGTAGATAAAAAAAGGGTCTTGTCACATTTGGCTCCACGCTGCTTTTTTAAAAAGACATTGAGAAATCTTAAATGTCTAAACAAAATTATCAGGGAATCATGAATTTATTCCAGAAAAAGACACGTCCAGGACCAAAACATATTCTATCCCTATGAAAAATACACTAACGTGAAAGATATAGTAAAACACATGGCTCGTTTGGAGTTATGACGTTTTAGTAACTAACTCAAAAAGTTACAAATAAAAAGTAAAAAAAAAAAAAAAAATACATGCAACAGTTTTCAAAGTCCAAAAAGTAACACCCACTACTTGAACTTTAAAACACAGTGAGTATGAAAAGGGGAAAAAATAAGACACGTGACTCAAAATCTGCGCTGCTTGTTTGGTCCAAAGTCCCCAGCCCCGGGGAGGCCTCTGGGGAAGCCACCCTGGCCTCCTCCTTGCATGTTGTTGTTTCCTTGCCCGGGCATCATTGGAGCATTCTCAGTAGCCATGCCAGGAGTACCAGCAGGACCGGAGTTGCCACCCAGCGAGTTTCTGTTCATCCCGTGACCGCCCATGTGCATCCTCATGTCTTGCTCCCTGTTTTCAGCGAAGTTGCCTCTGAAGCCCTCCTGCTGCCTCTTCAGCATCTCCTCGTTGCGCATCCGCATCTCCTCCTCTCTCCTCCGGCGTTCCTCCTCCTGCCGGAGCTCGGCCTGCTTCCTCTTCTGCACCTCCTGGCTGTGGAGCTCCTCCATCCTCCGCAGCTCCTCCTGCCGCCTCAGCAGGTCCTGCCTCATCAGCATCACCTGGTGCTCGTGCCTGGCCGCCTCCATCTCGGCCTCCAGCTTCTCCTGGGCCTCCTTCATGTTGCGGTCCACCATCTCGTACTGCTGCTTCTCCATCTCCATCAGGGCCTTCCAACGCATGGCGTACTCGTACTCGAAGGAGCCCGGCTGGGCGAACCGGGGCGGCTGCTCGCGCTCTTTGTGGTACTGCTGGTTCTTGTTGATGATCTTCTCTGACAATCCCTCCTCTTCGTCGAGCTGATCCATGGGTTCCACCGTGATGGGTCGGGGGAAAGCTGTGAGGAGATAGGCACCATCGCTGCACTTATCCAAAGCCTTCCTCGCAGCCGGCTTCGAGGTGTACTCCACTATTCCCTTCCCCGTGGGCCTCCCTCTGTCATCCACTATGACCACAGCTCTTTCTATCTGACCGAACCCGGCGAAGGCCTCCTCCAGCAGCTCGTTGGACACAAAATCTGGCAGATTCTTCACAGACAGAGCAGCACCGTGCGTGGCAAACCTCACCCGGATGGGCCTCCCTCTGAACGGAGCATCGTCCAGCTCGGCTCTGGCGATCTCCGCTATGATCCGGGTCTCCAGCCGGATGAAGCCGAAGCCTCTCTCCTTGTTGATGAAGATCTCGTTGGCCTTGCCGTACTTGTCGAACAGCTTCTCCAGATCCTCCTCGGTGATCCCGGTCGGGAGGTTTCCCACGAACAGCCTGCTGCGCTGGGTGAAGGTCTTCTCCCCGGGCTTCCTGAAGCTCTGCAGGTCCAGGGTTAAGGCCTCGTTGGGTCTGGTCGGATCGCTCGGTAAAGGCTGCTGCCCGTTCGTGTTCGTCCCTCCGGGTTTCTTCTGCTCTCCCGGCCGGTTAAACCCGTGGTTGTGGTGGTGGCCTCGGTTTCCTTGCATTTTTTTTTTTTTTTTAAACCTAAGATATTAAAAATACCGAGTCGACGAATCGCTCGACACAAAAACCCACGTAAAACTCTTAGCAGAGAGAGTGGCGCACAAAGAGCTACAAAAAAAAATGGCGAGGCTGCGTGCTGCCGCGACGCTATTGTGACCTCAGTGTAGTGCGACTCGAGAATATATAAATCTGTGACGTACTTCTGTGCGACGGTGCGAGAAAAATAAAAAAATAGACCCGGTTCTCGGGTTTTGTGAAATCTTCCATTACGCTCAATATATATAATAGTGTGTCTTAAAGTTGATAGGTCAGTTTCGTTAAGGTTTTATGGTCCGTTAGGTTTTTGTATAGAACTCTAATATCCCCTTTTCTCTTCTTCTACAGTTCTCGCGAGATTACGCGTTCGCTTTGGGAATAAAATCATGTTGAGCGGGTGATTTCGCGGGAATTGTCTCTTGCTCGCTGACAGGGAATAAAAGTAGTTGTAATACCTGATTTAAAACGGCTAACAGCTGAAGCTCTTCTAAGGTAAGGTCATTAAATGTGTTACATTAGCGACTATATTCTCAAAACAGTCGACATGTTTTAGAAGAGCTCAAACAGCAACGTTACTTGCTGTCAACGTGCATGTTAACACAGTAACGTTAGATACATTTCTACTAAACCTCTCCTCCTCTTCCTCCGCTTCAGGACAGTCATGTTCTCCGACATGAGCGCCCAGAAGCAGGGCTCCTCGCTGCTCTGCCGCCCCGCCTCCGAAGACCAGGGCCCGGTGTTTGAGAGGACGTCGCTGGCCTACACTCTGTGCTCCGAGCGCTACACGGTCGGGGAGCGGAGCTTCAGTCGCCAGTATGCTCACATATACGCAGCACGACTCATGCAGATGAGGCCCTTGCTCTCAGAGAGAGCCCAGCAGAAGTGGGGTAAGCTCAGGGCATTTTTTTTTTAACCTACATCTGGGACTCAAAAGTCATCTGAATTATATGTGCATGTGTTTTTCTAATCTGTCTTTTTTCTGTCCCTGCCAGGATCAGATGTGCTTATCAGGAAGCTGTGTGATCTTCAAACAGGGGAGCAGTGTTGCATTGTGGGCACCTTGTTCAAGCGTATGGAATTGCAGCCATCTATTCTGAAAGAGATCAGCGAGGAGGTCAGCAGTCGTGCCAAATTCAACAGCCGACATCCCGGACGAAATAAAATAAGTTGCTTGGCAGGTATCACGTCTCTTGTTTTCCCCCTCTGTCCTTCAGCACAACCTGCTGCCTCAGCCTGCACGAGCCAAATTCATCAGTGAGACAGATGAGCTGATTCTGGAGGATGAGCTACAGAGGATCAAACTGGAGGGCAAAATTGACAGAGACAAGTGTGTCACAGGTCAGCATGAAGAAGGATGTCACTCACGTTATTAAAGGATCACAGCTGTGGACATGTCTCTTGTATGTCATGGCATCTCTTCTTTTTCTCTTTCAGGTAGTGTCATTGCAATATATGGAGCCGAAAAGAACGACGGGAAGTTCACTGTTGAGGACTTTTGCATGGCCGATCTTCCTCTGCAGACACCCAGACCTGCGCTCGGCTCTGACCGGTAAACACACACATACACACACACACACACACACACACACACACACACACACACACACACACACACACACACAGCTTAAATCCCAGCCTTTTGTGATAATAGATTCTAATGTGGTTGTCTGTCGCCATCCAGGTTTGTGCTCATGGTCTCAGGACTTGGTCTAGGCAGCAGTCATGCCGACAGCATGCTGGGGCTGCAGTTGCTCGTTGACATGGTAACCGGTCAGCTCGGTGACCAGGGGGAGCAGAGCGGGGCAGCGTCAATTTCCAGGGTCCTACTGGCTGGAAACCTCCTGAGCCAAAACACCCAGGACAAAGACGCCGCAACGAAGGTAACTGGAGCTGGTTTAACCTCGACACACATTTATTTACATTACATATCATTTATTAGTTTTACTCTTTCAGGAAAGAAGTGGCTCACTTAAAAACATTCAAATACCTGTTTTATCCTTTCTGTGTGTCAAGCCCAAGTACCTCACCAAGAAGACTCAGGCTGGCAGCGTGGAGGCCATGCGTCTGCTGGATGAGCTGCTGCTTCAGCTTGTGGTGAGTCTGCTTCCCCCCCCTCTATGCATAAATATGCATTTATTTTGTGCATTATGATAATATACACTGTGAGTTGATATGTATTTGTATACCTTCAGAGATTTTCCCATATTGTTTACACTGTGGTGGCTATTTCTTCAATATCTGTGGCTCTATTATCGTCGCATAAGCAGTTTCTTAATTGATTTCTCTGAATATTTACAAAGTAAGGGATAATGTACTGTGACCGAAGATGGCTTGACACAAGTGTAAGGAAAATCATTATGAACTAAAAAAAAAAAGGTGATAATATACATAGTCACTGTGTCACTGCCTCCTGCTGTCCTAGGCCTCAGTTCCAGTGGATGTAATGCCGGGCCAGTACGACCCCACCAACTACACCCTCCCTCAGCAGCCTCTCCACCGCTGCATGTTCCCCTTGTCCTCCGTGTACCCCACACTACAGCTGGCCTCCAATCCACACCAAGCTAGCATTAATGGAGTGAAGTAAGCAATACCACACAGTCACTGTCTTCCATCTTGCTTTTAGCCTCGAATCCCAAGCAAGTGTGCAGATGTTTAAGACCGTGTGTTTGTGTGTGTTTCCACCAAGGTTCCTGGGCACATCAGGCCAGAATGTGTGTGACATTCAGAGGTACAGCAGCATGGACAATCACCTGGAAATACTGGAGGACACGCTACGACTCCGACACCTGGCCCCTACGGCGCCGGATACTCTGGGTTAGTCAGACAAGTTGTTGCAGAATAAAACGGGGACCTTCTGGCTGATATCGGTTCAAAGTGTTCACACTTGTTTTCTGTACTTTTTGTCAGGTTGTTACCCATTTTACCAAAAAGACCCTTTCATCTTGGAGGAGTGTCCCCACGTTTACTTCAGTGGCAACGCCCCGACCTTTGGGTCCAAGCTCATCAAAGGTCAGTGTGCGATGTGTGCATGTACACATAAGAAACCCGTTGGACGATCACTGTGGTCTTTCTTTAGACTCGAAAATATTGATATTATTTGGGCTTTATTTTTCAAACTGTTTTCCTCCTTACTAATGAGCCAATATTTCGTCCTCTTCTTCTCTTCCTGTCAGGTGCTGATGGCCTGGAAGTGCTTTTGGTTACTGTGCCAGACTTCAGCAGCACCCAAACGGCGTGCCTGGTCAATCTACGCACTCTTGCATGTGAGCCAGTCAGCTTCTCGGCCTTCTCCGCTGACGACGATGATGAAAGTGAGATGAACGTCAGCCACTGAGGGTCCCTATCCACATGCAGTACAACATGCTGACACTTCTTGGACACTATTGATGAATATTCAGACTATTTTTCCTGACCACAGAGGAGTCACCAAGAATCACAGTCCTTGCTACACTGATGCTGTCCAGTATCATAATGGTCAATGAATTGCTGTTAAAATTAGGTTACTTCTAATGCTTTTTCTGTAAGAGCTAAACAGCGCTGATATCCCAGTATCTTACTCTTAAATCAGTGTTCACAAAGGTGCTAAAAACAAAGAGACGAGCATTGCGTATTAACAAGCCTTTATTTGAAAAATAACTCTACTCCAGCTGTGTCTGAGGCAACATGACCGAAGACTCCCTCCCTCCTCTCACTCTCTGTTACCAACTTTGAACAAATGCTTTTTTAACCTTTAGTGACCGTTCATACTATAAAAAAAAAAAAATCTGCCATGGATGAAGACAGTGTAAATAATTCAACTCTGGTGAAGAAAAAAAAAAAAAAAAATGGCATGACCTTTTTAATGTGCATCCACAATAAACAACTTTTCATGAAGCAAAAAGACTGAATAGCAAGTCAGAAAAACTGTGAACTGTGAAACGGAAATACTATTATAATTAACAGGGTCAATTTCTGTGAAGAGGCATTTAGTTAAGTAGTTGATACGCTATCTATATACATTAATGTAATATTCCTGTTGCGTATGTGTCGTACAAAGACAGGATTCCTCATTTGATTCTTTGCTCGAAGTACATGTCAATGAGAACTACTTGTAGGAGAGGACAGTTGCATGTTTACTGAATCGGGGCCGTTTGTGTGTGTTTGTGTGTGTTGAGATTAATAGTCATCAATCTTGTACTCATAGTTATAATCCAGGATGGAGTCTGTGAAACCGCCAGGCGTCGAGGTCTGTCCCTCCCCTATGACCCACGAGTCATACCAGGATGTGGTGGTCTCTGGTGTTGTGGGAATTGTGGTTGTTGTCGTCGGGGGCAACGTCGTCGTCGAGCTTAACCTCAGTAGTCTCTGTTGCCGAAGGCGACGGAGACGAGCTATCCTGATCCTCCTCTGCCGCTCGGCGCTGACTCCTGAATTCGGCGAATGCCCGTTGTTGCCGTCAACCACACGCCTGTTGCTATTAGCAACTGCAGGGCTCTGTACTCTGTTGTTGCTGTAGGTGAGTCGAATTGGCTTGTTGCCATGGAGGGCCATGATCTGCAGAGACATTAAGGTGAATAGGATAAACATTTGAACTAATAGATGTCACCATGAAACTTCCCCAGTTGATTACTTACATTAAGGCAACTCTTTTTTGAATTACAAGTTTTCTGAAATTGTATTCTTAAATATGCAAATGAGGCGTTATCTAATGCAAACTTTGGTGAGTTTAGGAGAAATCTACAGACGCAAATAGACAAAGTAGTAAAATAAACACCTAAATGTATTATGTATTTTGGATGTTTTCTTTCCACTAGTCTGAAAGATGTTATGGATGCCCCTAAAAAAAAAGTATCTAGGGTGTGGTCAGTTCAGGATGGCAGTGCTGTACCTGTTTAATGCGGTCCCAGTTAGACTTGGCCAGGTTGAAGCTGCAGGCCGTGGCTCCTGACTGGTAACCCACCACACACAGTTTGGTCACAGGGGAGAAGCCCTCGGCTCGAGCTGTCACGCGGTACTCCCCCGGGTTAAGCAGCCGCCAGTAGTCCCCAGTTGGCGCTACAGTGACAAAGAGAGGACGGGCATTTTGTTTTAAGCACACAGATTGCTATATTGTGTGTCAAGGCACCTATTAAAACATATGAGACGCAAGAAGGGGAAGAGAGGGAAGTCTTTCCACCAGACCTGTAGTGACATCGTGGTTTATCCCCTCTACAGACACCGTGGCGTTTGCAATGGGGTTCCCCTGCTGATCCTTCACAATGCCTCTGATGCCACGATGCACCTAGATACAGAGGGGGAATGGTTTAAAAGGGGGAACGTAACTACTTCTATGTTATCAGAAAGTCTATTACAGTACAGCAGACTGAATACTGTATATATCACGTGCTGTGTGAGTGTGTGTGTGACTGACCTGCTCCATGAAGATGAGCAAGGCTTCTCTGTTCTTCTCCCACTCATACGCCAACTCGGTCTGATGAGGGAACTTATCACATCCCAGGAATATGGACAGCTCAAAACAGTTGGTGTGCAGGTAGCTGAAATCATTCATACCTGGAGAGGGGGTTAAACACACATTAACCTCAGAACCTGCACTGCACATATTGTCCAACAGGGTGTGTTATAAATACATGCAGAAAGCTAAAAAAAAACCCTGCAAACCATATAATAAACCTACTGGCCTCTACTTACTTCCTGTGACTGGCTTCCATTTGGCTCGGTTGACGATGCCGTGCACCCCTGTGGCGGTGTCCCCGTGGCAGGAGCCGTGGTAGTTGCGCGTCATGGTCAGGTGCGTGGAGGCGTAGGAGACGGCCAGCCACCTGAAGAGGGACTCGTCTGCGATCGCCCGAGGCTCGTCCTCGGGCTCGGCGTACTGGTAGCCAGCGCTTCTTTCCCTGTCGTCCTCTTCCTCCTCTCTGCGGCCATAACCTTGGTTGTGGTCGTAGCCGTGGTCGTAACCTTGGTTTTGGTCGTGGCCACGTTCGTAGCCTTGGTTGTGGTCGTAGCCGCGTTCGTAGCCTTGGTTGGGGTCGTAGCCGCGTTCGTAGCCTTGGTTGGGGTCGTAGCCGCGTTCGTAGCCTTGGTTCTGATCGTAGCCGCGTTCGTAACCTTGGTTGTAACCGTGGCCCCTGTACTCCTCTTCTGGCTCTGAATATCCCCTTCCACGCGAGTCTTCCTCTGGCTCCTCGTGGTAGCCCCTTCCCCACTCTGTCGCGTCGTAACCGTCTTCTTCATACCTGTAAGAAATGATTCTAGTTGAACTATTTAACTTTTATGTGTGAGCAGGTTCATGGAGAGCTACGCAGGATAAAGGAGGAGGAAAAATGAGAGTTTGGGAAATAAATGAGTGTATAAAGCATGGAAACAACAACAGAACGCAGTGGCAAAAGGAGAGAAGAAGTCATACTGTCTCTTCTTGCGGCTGTGGGGTTTCTGGCTCTCGGCAGGCTTGTTGAGACGTAAGCTGTCATAAGGGTAGGCTACAATTCTCTCCCCGCCCTGGAAGTTTGCACCTAACACAAATGGATAGCTATTCATCCAGGAGATTATGGCCTTGGTTTCCACAGCAATCTGGAACAAAAACAGGAAGACTGATGTCAGCACCTCATTTTTGTTTACGGAGTAGACCACAACCATCTTTGTAAAAGTACAAAGGTCTTTTACATCCATTGTATAGTAAAAAAAAAACAACACTCTTATAAGAGGAGAGGCGTTTTTAAGGGAAAACTGTTTCCTTACAACAACACTTACCTGGAGATCTTCTGTCCTCACTTAGCTGGTTATAAGACACAACAGTACCCTCCTCCTTACCGAGCTGTTGGTCTCGTAGTTCTCTGGTATGGGCATGTGGTGATTTGGGGTGAGTTTGGGCACCATGCCCTTGTCCTCAGCATCCCACAGGATGCTATTCAGGTCGGGGAAGTTCTGGAAGATGTCAAAGCCCTCGTCAGTGAAGTGTCCCGTGGTCCATCCACTCAGCTCTGATCCCTGCGGGGGAGAATTTGGACAAGCGAGAGACACGGAGCCGAGTCACCCCAGACCACTACCAAAGCGTGATTCACTGGCATTTCCTGTTTGTTTCTCCCTTTTGTTTGCCAGTTTAAGTAGAAACATATGAATTTTTTAATGATCGCAATCACTGACCGCTTCAAAAGCTTCCACGTGTCCATCGGGGTTGAGCGATGGCACCAGGTGGATGCGCATTCCCTCTACCAGCCGCTGGGCTCTGGGGTTTCTGTCTTTGTACTCTTTGCACAGGTACTGCATGAGAAGCAGGAGCATCTCCCGACCCACTGCCTCGTTTCCGTGGAGACCTGCCGTGAAGCGCATCTCTGGCTCGCCTGCGGAGACAACCGGACAAGACTGTAGCTGTTTGTCCCTTAACCATAATCCGCCGACTTCCACCTGGTGTTTATGTGGATTTACGGGAATCACCGGTGGTGCCATCGTGGCCCCAGGTGTTTAATTTCAACCAATCAGCATTTAACAGTTAAAAAAAAACGTTCTATCTGAATGATTCATGGTCGTATGAACACAGTCTCACCTATTTCGTGCTCTGTGGGGCTGCCAGAGATGACCATGGCCATGATATCCAGTCCCTTGGAGCTGCGGCCCAGGCTGTAGATGTTGGTGATGTTGGGGCACTCCGCATTCACCGACTTCATAAGCTGAACACGTGACATTATGGAACAGTCAGTGTGCAAAGTATTGTACATCATTATATTTACACATTATTTATGAAAAAGGCTGATGGCTTTTATTCAAACAGACCTAAACATCCCTGCAGCTTATTAAGTTAACAACAGGTCAGTTTGATTTTTCTGTGCTATTGAGAAAGCCCTAAAAAAATCATCAATGGTGCTCTTGAGAATTGTGTAAATTGTGGCCGCCGTTAGTGATGAGGGTCATGTGGCCCTCTGGTGGTTGAAATAACAAATTGAGAAGGAATGAGCCCTCTGCGGGGCTTTTAATATCAGTTTATATTAAACCGGATTAAGGCAGACCTCCTGGTTCAATGTTTAATTGTTCCTGGGAAATTATTTTGTTTTGTCTTTGGGGAAATAACCGAGGATTTCCTGTGGAATTCAATCAGCCAGCAGACATGTCGTGCAGGGGGCCCCGTATGTGAGGATACTCAACTGCAACCATCTCCGAGTAGCTGTGATGTTTGAACTTCAAGTAATCTACCGGAGTCACTTCATTTTGCCTGTGCTGAACATCCACCGGATCTGTGAAACAAAAAAAGAACAAAATGTATTATTTAATTTACTGTGTTTTAGTGCGTGTGCATGTATAAGTTTGTGTTATTGTGCTCACCGGGCAGGGGGC
Organism: Sebastolobus alascanus; assembly: GCA_916701645.2. Classification (NCBI taxonomy): domain Eukaryota; kingdom Metazoa; phylum Chordata; class Actinopteri; order Perciformes; family Sebastidae; genus Sebastolobus; species Sebastolobus alascanus. The sequence goes on from CAKAOJ020000061.1 coordinate 2,379,479, forward strand.
AGCCGAGGACCTCCAGCCTCATGCACAGAGAGCCGTTCCAGCTCTGAGGGATGATTCGCAGGTAGCGGGCCAGCACCGGCTCTGCCAGCTGGTTCATCACCGGAGTGTCCCAATCACTGTTTCCAAAGAACAACTGGGGCGAGAGAGAAGAGGGAGAAAGGTGAGTCAGGGAAAGAGGAGGGAGACACGGTGCCCCAGGAAGTGCCATGATATTAGGTGAACTCACCCAGTCGGCGTATCCATCGTGGATGGTGGTCCATTCTCTGCTGTCATTGCTGAAAGCCAGGAAGTAGGACATCACGTAGTCGCTCCTGAAACGAGACAATGCGTGGGCGACATGTTGAGATTAGAAATGTAAAACACAGCGTACTCGTGTGTGCGTGTGTGTTTGTGTCTTACTCGTTCAAGGAGTGTCGTCCTTGTGTGATGACTCCCGTGAACTCCGTGTCCCTGCGAGCGTCTAGCTCGAACCAGTGGATCCTGTCCTCTGTGTTTGCACACCACGCTCCACCTCTCATCTTTTCTTCATCATCCGAGCCCTGGGAACCGCAGAGACCACCACACGTGACTCAGTCACATTTTGAGCTCACACATTTACTTCAAGTATCGGCTTATCACGCAAGTCGTTTAATTCATACTCTGCGCATGCATCACAGATGTCACGATGACTAAAACAAATCAGCAGTGGTAGGCAGAAATGATTGAATTACTTAGCTGCTAAAAAGTTTCTTAGTGATATAAAGATTGTGAACATAAACACCCAGAGCAACTAATGGAAGCGACAGACTCAGCCATAACAGTATTTTCCAGCATGTGGCTGATAGATGGTGTTTATTTCACGGCCTGGCGGTACGTAAGTGATAGCTGTGCTGTATGTGAACGCTCAGACCACAGCAGTCCTGCCCTGATTGTCGTGTACCTGCATGTTGAGGCGCGCCCTCTGAGGTGCAAAACCGTACTGAGACATAGAGGAGGCCGTCAGCTGGTCTGGCTCGATCTTATGGGACTCCATGCCCAGCGGAGGACACTCTGCCAGAGAAAATCAAATGATTACGTTAATTGTATCAGCAAAGCTTATGCAACGTTTTCCAGATTTGAGCAGACTTACTCTTTGGCTCTTTGAAGACACGAGGTCTGTTCCTGGCCCGTTCCTCTGCCTCCTTCAGCTTCTGCGCTCGCTCTGGCAGGAGTCAGAAAAACAGTCTTAATGCCAAATAAATTGCGCTGTCTTCTTGGCTGAATATTTCCTCTCTTTTTCTGCCCAGGAATGATCTAGGAAGTCATCGTTATTTTGTCAATTCTATATGCCAAAAATCCCCCACGGCTGGAGTGCAGTGAAAAAAAAAAAAACCCAGATGTTGTGATTTCCCTCCCAGTCCAAGTGTGCTCTTATCAAACTCAGATCCTCCTCCTGACCTACAGAGTTTACTATCGAGTAAGACTGCTGAATCCCATCTATCATTATCATTTGTCGAAAAGGATGTAAAGACGGATGTCGATGATAAATTCAGGAGGCCTTAACAACCGCCATAGGAGGAGAAGGTCATATATCAGCCCCAATGAGTCACAAAAGCAGGGTGAGAAGAAAGGATGAGGAAAACAGCAGTAAGAGGAAATGGAGGTTAGACAGAACGAGATTTCAAATGCTGAAAGTAGGAAAGAAATGAGTGTGATAATAATCATCAAATCAGTATACACAAAGTAATATATGATTTATCTTGTCATTGAATCAGTCTCTATGAACAGAAATGTGTGATTTATCCTGTGATTGTACCATGAATGTGTTGAATCAAGTAGTGTAAAGTTAAAACTATTAATGATTGTATTTAAATGCTTATTATTAATGATTTGATAAAGAAAGGTTTAAAGAATAAGACTTGAATGATTATATAAAGTTGACTAAGAGCAAATGTAATGTTTAATCACTCTACAACCTTATGAAAGTGAGTAGAGCAGCAACAGGGAAATTAGGAAAGGGATAGAACTGATTTTGTTTGATTAATTCTGTATTGATTGAAATTATAACATCTGATTGATATTACTGTTTTATCGCTGTACGCTTTTGCATAACTGAAATAAAGTGACCTATCTGCAGTTAAAGTAAGGGTCTATCTGTATTCCTTATAATCTGTCAAAGGGTTTCTTTAACACAAATGTAAAGATTTCAAAAATTAGTCAAACTGATTTGCTGAAAAGTGAGTTTTTCTTATCATACTATATGTAATCTTTGGGCACATGGGACGACTGTTTTTGCAATAGACTCCATTATATTTTAGGACAAAACAGCAGTCCCATGTGCCCAAATACTAGTTATAGTATGATATAAAGATATGCACACATATGCAGTGTAAAATATATACGGAGAACATTTAATAAACACAATGTTTGTTCCTCCTTTTTCAAAAAGGATCCTGATTTTAACTATTAATAAAAATGTGATTTGTTTTATTGCACTTTTCCTCATCATTGGGCACAAATGGGTTAAATAATCATGCAGCCTGTTCTCAGTGCTGTAAAGGCACAGGTTGTGTGAAACTGATTTTGTTTGATTACTTCTGTATTGTTTACAATTACAACATGTGATTGATATTACAGTTTTATTGCTGTACGCTTTTGCATAACTGAAATAAAGTAAACCATCTGCAGTAATCTGTCAGAGTGTGAGGGTCACTTGCCTCTCAGCAGGCTGGTTGGGTTAATTATCTCTGAGGAGAGGCAGCTGTGGAGCCTAATTGTCCCAGATGAGGATCAGGTGGTTGCAGCCTATATCTACCCCTGGTTTCAGTGATCTGGTGCTCTAGCTGTATAGTGGTTGTGTGTCTGCAGAGGGTCAACACCTTCAGTTGGCTCTCTGGGTTTACGTGTGTGATTTTGTGTGTTTTGTGCTCACCATTTAGCTTCTTCTCAGAGCGGCAGTCTCTTAGAGTGGGTTAGATCTTTGTGGCCTGCGTTTGCTGGTTCTTTTGTTTCATTTAAGTTCTAGTCAGCTGCTCGGCAGTGGTGTTTGAGTCTTTTCTAGGTATATTGTGAGTGTAGGGAGCCTTCCTTTTTGGCCAGTTTTCATTTGGTGTTTCCCCTTTTAATCGCTTAACTTTTAGATTCCCCTGGTCCGCAATTGCGTCCTTCACCCCGTTCCTCCTGACACAGAGCGTTTCTTTAAATAATCACGTAGCCTCTCCTCAGGTTCAGACATGAAGGCTCTTGTAGGTTGATCTAGACTCAAAAAGTGACATTTCCCTAGCAGCAACAGTATAATTGCAATTTCCAGCAATTTATCAACTGATAATTTAAGAAGGGAGCTGACATTAACTAAAGTGTTTTCACATAGTATCTTTAATTTCCGGCCACTAAGGGTGCTAGTGAAAAGGCAGTGATTTTTAACCACTTTGATGTGAGGGCTGCTGGTCTGGTCTCTTAAACCAGGTTAAAAAACACATTATTCCTATTCTCACACACTGAACTGTACGTATATTGACATGATGTAGTTTATTGCTGGTAGCGTGGCTGCCGGAAGTCTTATTGACACTGGGAATGTGAAACATGTTGTAAGTGTGACACACATCTGCCTTTGTGTGTTACAGATTGAGTGGTTCAAGCTGCGGGAAACTTTTTGTGAGCTAAAACTGCTTTTCACCTTGAACCCAGATAGCAGTGAAGCGTCCACACAGGAAGAGCCCTATTGACACCAGTCCTGACAGTGTTATATATCATCGTCGTCTCCAGGCTCGCCTTCACCACCGGCCCAACCTCGCCACACGCAGCAGACACGTGGCGCTGATGAGCTGAAGTGAATACTTTAGAGTCCTACATTGCAACATCCTCGGCCTGCTAATTCTCCCGGGTTGCCTCTTTTCTTTATCGCTCGCACTGATCCGCTGCGGGCGGAGCATTCTCAGTTCGACCTCGCTCTCTTCGCTTCAGTTCAGCTCACAAGAGCTTTCTGAACTTCCTTTGAGTGATCTCCATTTTGTTGCGGAGGGGATGAACTTTTGTCCCCAAGTGCAAGTTAAAGCAAGTACCAAAGGCCCGCTGACTAGCACGGCGGGAAGTCACATCTGCGTTCTCTAGTAACAGAAATGTGATCCAAGGGAGGGAACACCTCAGAGCTGTTATCTGTCAGTACTTTTGCACTCGGGTCACAGGCCATGTTCTTTGCTTTGACAACTACAATGCTGTATGTATTCTGACATGACTGTGCAGAGCAGTGTTATGTAAGAGAGAGAGAGAAAAAAAAAAGAGACTCACATCTGGGTTTTCTTACCTTTCTCTTCCCTCGCTCTTTCTTTCGCTGCTCTCTCTCTCTCCTTCTCCATCCATTTTTCTTCGGTCTCGTCCTCTTTCCTCCCTATGGAATTAATCATTTTTATAGAAATACCTATAAATACAGCAGTTGTGTGTTCTGGGCTTTTGAAAGCCATTAGGAACCATAAACAGTAAAAAAGGTCACAAAGGATCATTTATAAATCTTGGAAACTTATTGACCTGACCACTGTTTATCCCTTTTCCTTTCAAAGCTCTCTGCTTTGTTGGCAGGAAGTCTCACTGCAGCTTAACTAACGGATCTAATATAAAACATTCACAATGGATGTGTTTCAGTTGCGTGTGTGTGTGAGCACATACTCATTCCATATTCGTCGTAATCATCATACCACGTCCCCCCGTAGGAAGGAGTGGCCGTGGGCTCGTCTGCGTAAAAAAAAAGAAAAAAAAACATCAAGTTCAGACGACTTGTTCAGTCAGTCAGAGGCGACACAACGTTACAAGTGAGACTTTATAAGGCGACAATAAAGTTTTACAGGTTAGTACAGCCCCGATTTATTCAACCACGACAACTGTTGTGTGTTTGGATGCCACTGCGACGCCTACCATGTAATTGAGTTGTTAAATATTTAATTTACATTTACGAGAATCATAACAGTTGTGATCTGATGACAAGGCTCTTTCTTTTAACTCCACATCAAAACCGAGGAAAGTTTTGTTGACTCTGTGGAACCGAGCAAACCCACCCACTCCTGTTTGAAAAAAAAAGTAGGGCAGGTTAGCTCACAGACTCGCTATTATGTTATTCCCATGTGTTGAAATGCTCAGGGTTTCTCATCTGCTCCCAGCCTAAAGGCACAGATGGAACGGACATTTGCATCACAAGTCTGCAGATATTTCTTACTAGTTAGCTGTTTAACTGAAAATCTGACATTTCGATTAATGGATGTTATCTGAATTTCTAACGTGTGTGAGTGACAGCAGTTACCTGGTAGAGTTTCCACTTTGATTTCAGGGCTGACCTCTTTACCGTCAACTGCAGGAGAGGAAAAAAATACAACATATTACGAACACGTTAAGAGAGGTCAAACAGAGGGATTATTTAAGTGTCGGACGGAGAAACAGGAGAAAGTGACAGAAAAAGGCAGGAGTGTGAGTGAATCAGTGGAAATGTTGGGAGAGCAGAGGTACGGTACAGTATGCTGGAAACACAGAGTAATGAGATCATGTCGGTCCGGTCCAGATGAGTGTCGCAGAGCCACACGACACACTGTTTCCTACATCTGAGCCTGTGGAAAAAACGAGTCCAGCCACTGCTGACTTCAGGTGGACGGAGGAGGCTGGAAGAGATAGCGGCGGTCATAAAAGTTTTCAGCATGAAGTCTGTGTATTAGATCCTAAAGGATAATTGTACCAGGTAATAGTTGAAGTTTGTAGTTTGAAAAGGGTGGAATGTGTTGTGATTATCAGGGGCCTGAATTTGGAAGATATTGTTTTAAATATCAGCCAGTGGACACATGAAACATATTATCCTTGCATAGTTGCAAGTGTCTCTCCTTGGTCTAAATATTGTTTCAGATATATTGTTTTTCCCCTCATGTTAAGACTTAAACAGTAATTTTTTTTCACTGTAAAAATGACAATTTCTATTCTGATATTCTAAAAAAATGATAATTTAAACTAAAAAAATGTTCAACAACAGCGAGTGAGTCATGATAACTTCAAATCTTTAGCTGTGATTCATGTGATTCAAATTCTCCAGAGAGCCATCTTTTTCCAACATGGTTAATATGTTTCTTCCAAGTGTCTCTGATGAGTCATGTGGTCTTTTCTCTTATCAAAATTAAAACAACGTTATCCACGACGCAAATCTGCTTAAACCACTCCCTTCCGTTGAAACACATTTCAGACACAGATTTAGAACCAGGGTTCACTCATCCATGTTTGGCTGTTAGCGACACAGTCAAAGCAGCAGTGATGAGGCAGTGTGGTGCGTGAAGGGGGTCAAACCTGAAACTGCTCGTGAAAAATAAATGCAATTGGAAATCAAATTAGTCAACTCTTGGCAATATAAATAAACAGTTGTTGGCTCAACTTCATTTAAAACGGTCCGAAGGGATCATTGTAGTTTCATCTCATCTTATTCATGTGTGATAAACCCCACAAACATCCTCCATCAAAAGAAAGCGGGGGGGGGGGGGGAACAATGACTTACATGTGGCCTCCCAGTAATCGGTGTCATCTGTCCCGACCTTCCCATCGACCTCAGGGGCAGGGGGCGTCGTGTCAACCTCTTTCCAGTAGCTGTCATAGTTATCAGTCACGGGAGCGTATGGTTCTTTGCCGTCTGGCGTCCAGTAGTCGTCGTAGGCGTCGGGCGCCGGAGTGGACGGCTCTTTCTCCTCCGGTTTCCAGTAGTCGTCGTAGGCGTCGGGCGCCGGAGTGGAGGGCTCTTTCTCCTCCGGTTTCCAGTAGTCGTCGTAGTTGTCGGGCGCCGGAGTGGACGGCTCTTTCTCCTCCGGTTTCCAGTAGTCGTCGTAGGCGTCGGGCGCCGGAGTGGACGGCTCTTTCTCCTCCGGTTTCCAGTTATCCTCGTAGGCGTCTGTCACTGGAGCGGCCGGGTCTACCTCCTCCGGCGTCCAGTAGTCGTATGGAAGATCTGTGATCGGAGCGTCGGGCTGAGGCTTTGCCGGCGTGGGCTCGGCCTCCCAGTAGTCATCGTCCGGTTTCCAGTAATCTTCGTCTAACAGAGAAACAGATGGAAAGGAAAGGTAGTCTCAGATGTCTAGCACAAAAGCATAAAAGGTCCTCTATAACAATGCTTCGGAGGATCTCGCGCGTGTCACTCACCAACATCGGGATAGACGTAGTCTGTGTACGGCTCAGGTTCGGTGGGAGGTTCAGTCGGGATCACTGGAAGCAGCAGACGGACACGAGGTCAACGACATTCATTCAAGTCCAACTCATTCAAAGCCAAACCAGGCTCTGTTCTGTCCTCACCTGTTGTGGTCGGTGGCAGAGTCGTGGTGGTTGTCTTCTTGTCCTTCTTCTTCCCCTTCTTGTCGGCTTTGGGCTTTTTGGTGGCGTTGGGATCCTTTGGCTCTTTGTTCTTCTTCTTGTCCTTCTTCTTCTTTTTGCCTTCCTCCGGCGCTCTCCTCACCCTGCCCGAAACACCTGGAAAGACGAGGAAAACGAGAGAGGAGAGAGGTCGAATTTCGGTCAGAATCAAGTCAAGCACATAGCAATCACGATCAGAATAAATATTCACGTATAAATCATCTTTTTCCCCCTCAGGAGTCCCCTATCACCAGCCCAATCCATCTCCAGTACTAAATGTAAAATGAACCCTCTTCAGCTGTTATTACTACATTTCTTAACAGGTCAAAAATACCAATCGGACGCCAAATTATTAATCAATGAAAGCACATTCATATTGAGCACTGAAGCAAAAGCTTATGCAACACTGTGTATCATTTACGGGCAATGTGAGAACTGAATTATGCAATGATTTCTTTCCTGCAGTGTCAAAACGCAACGCCGCTAGGGAAAAATCCAGACAGCCAGATGCATTTCAGTGGTTGCTTCAGGTCCATCAGCATTTCCTTCTGAGGTTGTCTGAAGTCTTGAGGCACTTTCATGGAAAACGCTTCTCTCTCTTTCCATTAGTCGTGCTCCATTAACCACACTTCAGTTTTAATGACACACAATCCGTCCAGATACTCAATAAACATATCACTATCACCTCAGCAACATCGTACCACTAACGCATAAACCCGTCGGTGAGACTCATTAAAGAGCTAGTGCGGGCCGACGGGTATTACATTTAAAGCTTAGTTAGAAAGCACCAGAAGAGAGGTTTATTGCAAAATGTGCAACAGCCTTCCATATCCGTTCCTCCAGCGTGAACGTGCACCAGAGTCAGCATTAATCATGCTGGGTTATAGGCAGTAATACGGTGGCAGTGGAAAAGGTCAGTGTCATAAAAATCTGTCTGCAAGATGCTTGACTCAGTGTCTTCTTCTCTTGTCTGGTTTTTATTCTCCGCTGTGGAGAAGCAGTAGTGGACAGGTGAGCACCTTATGCCTGTTGGAGCTGTCAGACACTGAATTGGTGTGTGTTTGTGTCTGTGTTTGCTCTTCCATGTCGTGTTGGAGCTCAGACCACACCTGAACATCTTTAAATGTCTTGTCTGTGTAACATATTTGTATTTTTAAGAAAAGTTTTTTCCACTCACCTGCCCGTTCAGCCTCCTCTGTGTCTCTCTTGTCCCTGGTGCTGCTCCCCAGTGGGTGTGGGTCCACTGCGAGTCCTTGCTCACTTTCTGGGTCGTCCAGGGAGTCCTCTAGCAGCTGATCCCCTTCCTTCTTGTCCCCTTCGGTCTGCCGGAGAGAAATTATCCCCCCAGCGCTCTCCCCTCCTCTGGGGATCAGCAGGCAGCACAGGGCCAGCAGACCCACAGACACAACCACAGTCTGGCTTTTCATACCTGCTGCTCTTCCAAACTGCAGGATCCTTTGGTTTTTTACTTTTCTATCTCAGCCGTCCAATGCCCAATCCAACTTCGTCCACCAAAAGAATTCTTTTTCCTCCCCCCGTGTCCTCGCAATGTGATCCACACTTTGACTCCAGCAGGGAAAATTTTCTGCCGCTCCACACGTACAGCCACAGCGTCAACCAGGCTCAGACTGGGCTAGACGGAGATGGAGTGGGAGGGGGGTAGGGTTATGTAGGGAGGGAAGGGAGGTGGGTTATAGAGAGAGACACAGATAGGGAGATACAGAGCAAAGCAGCAATCCAGTCAAATGAATAGACTGGGTTCCTAATTGCCCCGCAGCTACGGTCAGCTGAAAAAACAGCTCAAGGCCAGAGGATCCCCTTCACCTGGCCGACGAGTCAGAACAGGTGCAGGGCTCAGACAGGAGACGAGGGGGAGGAGGATGAGGAAGGGCAGGTGAGGCCTCAGACTACAGGGCTCACACCTCGTGTGTTGGAGAAAGAAGTCAGCTCCTTTTTTTTGTCCACAGCTCCTGTCGAATTCCTCGGCGGAGAGCTTTTGCTCTGCAGACTCACCACAGAGCAGAACAGCAGGAGAGAGGAGCGACTCCTAGGACATTGAATTCCACAACAGGATAGGAGGAGGAGGAGGAAGAGGAGGAAGGGGCAAAAAGGGGAGGATAGGGATTGTGTGTGTGTGTGTGTTAACAAAACCAAACACCACTAATCATCAGAGAGAGGAATTCAAAGAAAATGAAAACAGGCAGGAGTAGAACATAAATTCTTTCTCAGCCCAGGACTTGTTTTGGTTGGGACTGGATCTTTGCTTTCCGTCTCGTCTCCGCGGTGCTCTGTCATTCTTTCCTCGTGGTGTTGCGTAGCTCCTTTTCTCCTTTCTGGAGAAAAAGTTATGATCGGCGAGGGGGCCATGGAGGAGCACACGCACACACACACACACACACACACACACACACACACACACACACATGACGGGAGAAGTGATTGAGCAGATGACAGAATAATAACCTTTTAAGATTTGGTGTTTTCCTTGCCATCCCCCCGTCCTCCTCCTCTTCCTCCTCCTCCTCCTCCTCTCTCCACTGTTTGGAGAGCCTGTCAGGGCCTCCAAATGCTGGACGTGTTGTATATTTTACCTCCAGTCTAGTCAAGGTTCATCTTCTAGTCCTCCCAGAGCTGTTTATTCTCAGTGAGGAATATGATGGATCCATCTTGGGCCTGAAATGTGAGTCCAGGCGAAGACGTTAGACAGAAAACATTCACAAGCATTACAATTAAAGTAAGGAAGAAGTGCAAAATATGTACGGGGAAAAAGGCGTCATGTTACCCTGCTTATGCACTCCTACAAAATGCAATGACCTCAGCTCAAGTTTTACCCCAAATTCCCCCAAAAAAACTCCATCGTCACCTGCACTTTTCCATGAGAGGAGGTTTATTATCCAGAAATGCATGGTGTTAGAATAAAACAGTGCAATCAAAACACTGCACAACGCACTGACGTCCTATTAAGTCTGCTCAGGCAGAGTCATAAGGTTTTCAAACTGAGCACATTTTCAGACAGACAAACCCAAGTGCATTAAAACACACACACACCTGCACATTATGAAGACAGTGGAACAGAATTGCATTAAAGATTTGATTTTAAGAAACCTGCAATGCATGCGATCATATGTGAAGGATATGACTAAGGCGGCGAAGAATGCAGCAGATAATTCAGACTACAGTAAGGTCAAGCAGAGGCCTTCTCAACTGGCAAGGATACAGACACACACACTGGGGAGCTAGCTGGCTGGAAATGCTTTCTCTTTTCTTTTTCTTCACCCAAGCTATTTGCTATTTCACAATACAGACAGAAATCTGCAGCAGGGGCAATGAACTCTGTAATAAAAGCCAAATGAAAGCATGGAAAACAACATGTGAATCACTTCAATTATTTAGTCATAAAACACGCATTAAAAGAAAGCCACAGCAGCTACTAAGAAATAACTTTTTGTTATCTGGTGATCCAGAGTGTAAAATGAATATTCTGCCATTTATACTTCTGCTTCACCACATTTCATAGGCAAATATTATACTTACTCATCTTCATTTACTTGACAGCTAACGTTATAGCTACTAGTTACATTAAAGATTATTTTACATAGCCTATGACAACATAATCAGTTTATACAATAAGATACACTGGCAGAGATTAAACTACCCAATAAAATAGCAAAGATTAGCTAGCTAGCAACTATTAGCTCTACATTAAAGCAGAACTATGTAACTTTTAAATTAATACATTCAACACACAAACAACATATTCGCCCTTTTGCAAATGAACATTTGAAGTCATTAGAAATAAAATCACACCTTTGCTCTATTCAGTACAGGACTTCAGCAGTTAGCCTTACTTGTTCTAATGCTTGCTAACATTAGCCACCATTAGCTATTGGTTATACTGTAGCAGCAAAAGGCCTTTTCATTTGTGAGAGGAAAATTTGTTATTTCTTATGTCTGATTTAGAGCATTTTTGCTTTAATCCCTCTGTAATAATGATTTATCAGTAACACACAGAGGTGGAAGAAGTATTCGGATTATTTACTTCAGGAAAAGAGCAATACCACAGTGTAAAGATTACAACTATATTAGCAAAATGTATTTAGGAAAGAACTCAGTGCAGAAAAATCATCTCTGTTAGCTATTAGCCTATATTACTATACAGTCTATGTATTATAGGCTATATCTTAGAGGAATATTTTTTTATGCATGTATGTGTGAGTAGCATTTTACTGTTGTAGGTGGTCGAAAAGATGCATCATATTTTATAAACTGAAAATGTTTTATGCAAATATTAATTTGTAAAGTAACTGGTGGTAACCGGAGTAAAGAGTGCATTATACTGGAGTAGAAGTGGGTTACAAAGTGGCAAAAATGTGTACTTAAGTAAAGGCCTCCATTACTTGAGTAAATGTACTTATTTAAATTCCACCCCTAATATATAATACTGTCAATACTATTCTACTTACATAATGAGTACTTTTACTACTACTTACATTTTGCTGATAACATATCCATTCATTTACTTAGATACATACAATAGATCAATTTACATAATAATAATAATAATAATAATAATAATAATAATAATAATAATAATAATAATTACAGTGTGAATGGTGTTTATGAGTTTGGTAAAGTTATTGCATTTGGTATAAAATACTTTTTGTAAATGTTCTTGGTTGCTGCGGCGGATCTAAAGCATCTTCCCGAGGGCAGTTTTATAAATTCTTTAAAAAGAGGGTGAACGGGATCAGACACAATTTGTCTGGCTTTTTGTTTCACCTGTGTTTTATATATACATCCCAGTTGTTTTTGCTCTTTCCCAATAACTTGACTGGCCATGTTTGTGATTCTGGATAGTCTAGTTTTGTTCTTAGCCCCCAGGTGCCCATATGATGTCCACATGTTAAAAGTTAAGACACTTTCAGCAAGACTTTTGTAGACAGTCTCTAAGATGTTCTTGCTTATATCGTATGAATCTAATTTCCTGATTAGATACATTGCTTTTCAAAAAATGTATTCTGTGTTGGCTGTAAAACTTAAAGTGCGATCACAAAAGGCTCCTAAATATTTAAACTCCTCTGCTGTTTCAACAGGCTGATCATTAATCAAAACAGGTGAAGAATAATGACAGGCATTGTGGGGACTCCTTAGTCTTACTTTTGTTAATAAAAAGGGCAGTCTTCACACCACTTAGTAAGCTCACCAATATGGTGAAAATATGTGGATTAACTGTGTCTGCATCATTGTGTTTTTACAGCTCATGCTAAAATATCTGAATACTACTTCCACCATTGTAAACAAGAATGGTAGTGTGTAAGTTACACTTAAATACAAAAAGCTACCAATCAAGGATAAGAAGTCCTGACCTTTCATGTCACTCACATGGTGACTAATGTTGGAGTGAGTGGGGGTGACTTTCTTCAAAGAAGCTTGAGCGTATTGTTTCAGAAAAAAGCACAATGGATGATAATCGCAAAGAGAGGATGAGCATTTGAGGCCTTAACTTACAACTGTTCACACTGGCCACATTTGAGCACTTACACATAATTCCAATGCAGATAACAGAAACCAGCACACTTTGCTGACTTGGGTGTCTTTTAATTTTCCTCTGTAAATTCCTATATGGCGACATAAGCTGAGCAGTATACATTAAGTTTAGGGTCTGTGCACACTGCCTTGAGCTGAGCGTCAGCATCTACTGGGCAGGAAACAATGACATCAGAGAGGGAGAGAAAGAGAGTTGGGGGAGGGAAGGAGAGAGAGTAAGACATGCTGTATTCCAGCAGGCTCACTAGGTACAAATGGAAACAGATTTATAAAACCCCATCCTGCTCTTTTCTCTTCACTCTCACCGAGCATGTGGACACCTAAACACTCCAGCAGGATAACTGACACATAACTGATGTCTGCGTATTAGATTATTTACCCTTTATGGGCTCCTGAGTGATATAATTTGAAGTTGTGTCTTGTATTTTGTCCTTTGCTCTCCACTGAAACCACATGCACACCGAAGAGCACTCACACAAGCACAGACAGCACGGCAAACTATTAGCAGATATGAAAAATCGCTTGAGGAACTGCAATTTCGACACAGATTAGTGATAAAAAAAGGTTGGCTGAAATATTTTTTCCACCGTGTGTGTGCTGTGATTCAGCAGGTCCACCACAGCCCAGTCATCTGGCTCCGTGGGACTGGAGCCACGAGTCTGATTAAGCGCAGATGTAGAGGCACGCAGCACCAAGATTCCTTTGGAGGCGTCCCAACTTCATTGACCCGGGACCAAAACCCCCCTTTTTGTCTGATCGGTCGCAAATATTTCAACATTGTACTGCCGTGTGTTATGGCAACACGAGGGAGGCAAATATACTACAATTTCTGTTTAATAGTGCTTCAATGACGTCTTATTAAGTAATCTGTTTCCCCGATGAAAGACGAAGCGCAGACTGAAGAGCCTTGGACTGTGGCTGAGGCTCGCTGAGAGTGTCTAGTACACATCAGCCTGCCAGTACTGGTGCTCCTCCCTAATGATGAAGCACCAGAGGAACTTAGGACGTTCACTTGAAACTAAACAACCAAAGGGAGAATAAATAAGGATTAGGTTTAAATTTCACAGGAGTGAACTCGCACTACCTCGAAAGCTAAAGCACTGGCACATAGTTGGAAGTGTGTTGAGATGTGTAAATCAAACATCTGCCACTGATGAGACTAAGAGTTTGCTTTAGTTTGTTTGTGTGTGTGTGCGTGAGGGTATTTTGTAGTATTCAATACATAAAACATCCTGTGAATAATGTAGCACCTGTAGACTGTAATATATTCTCTTATAGCGTTGGTCCGTATAGTTGCAGGTCTATCAAAGTGTGCACTCTAGTGGCTGAAGTACAGAAAAGCTACAGAAAAGCTGAAGGCCCACTGCAAACCATAACAGTGTCTCAATTCAAAACTACATCATAATAATACACAGTTTTTGAGTACTCAAAAATGTCATAATGCAAAAAACCCTGGATGTCTGAGTGTGCTGCTGATGTGCACTATTGCACAAAGAAAAGCTGCTCACAGCTGAAAAAAGTTAAATCGAGTTGAAACAGAGGTTGATTAATGGATTAGTCATGCGACAGGAAATTAATCTGCAACATTTTTGATAAACAATTAATCATTTTAGTTTTTTAATCAGACAGACATGCAAAATATTCACCGGTTTCAGCCTCTCAAATGTGAAGATTTGCTGCTTTTCTGTTTCTCTCTCTGACTGGGCTCTCAGAACAAAACAATTAATCATTTTTTTTTATCATTGAGTAACCTGATGACCCCTGACTAAGTGACATATTTTATGGATATTTCATATTATATTAAATGCATAACAATAAAGAGTACAGAACAACTGATAAACTGTACAATTAACCCAAACAGTGAACGCAATAACTGCAGGAAGTTTGTGTAAAATGTGCAATTTGGATGAATTTAGATCAGATAATTTCCTGTGAATATTGCATCAGAGATGAGTCTTCCTGGCATTTTTAGGAACTTTTAATACAAATCTGTCTGTATTATGTTTTTTTTTTAACAATCATTTTACTTAACAGGCTTCTTTTTTTGTTTTCTTTTTGGCCATTGTTCTATTAGGTCATTGGTTGTTTGTGTATTTTTCAAATTTTTAAGTTTATATTTTAAATAATAATCCAAACTTAAAAAAAATAAAAATAAATAAAGATATTTTCACAGAAATTACTGCTGAGATAAAGGCCAACTGTATATATTGTTTTCTAAAAAATTTGTCATACACCCCTTAAAATCAAGAAGGCCTCGGGACCCCAAGTATATTGATTTGTTGTATACTTATATACTGGGGGTATAGTGAAAATGTATATTTATGTATAGAATTAGTACGTAGTGTGGAGTTTGGAGGCCGCACCAGTACAATTATCCATTAGATCCAATAAAAAGTCACAAATGGCTCAGTGATTCCACAGAGAAAGTATAGTAGTTTTTAAACAGCATTTATTTAGCTTTCTCCATACAATACATTTAATGTACAACAGCACATACTGTATTCTGAAATAACTCTCAGTATAAAATAGGGCTTCTACAATCAAGGTACAGTCATAAAATGCTCTGAGGGACATGACGACGACGGCAACAGTAAAACACCTTCATATAAAGCGCAGGATATTGAGAGAAGTGATTGTATTTGCCGAGCTGCTGCTGTGGGAAGCAGAACTTCACACCACACCTCTCAGAGCATCCGACATCCTGCAAGAACCCGTTTTTTTTTTTTTTTTATCTCTTGGTTCTGGTTTCACAACTGAGGAGATTCCAAATGATGATCAACGCATAAGAATATGATCTATCACAACTGCTGAAAATATAACTTTTGGTAATATGAGAGGATAAAATCAGGCCTTGTCTGGATACTGAATATATACCAAGGTCAAAGCATACACCGGATTATGACTGCTAATCAAGCCTATATCTTTACAATCATATATTGAACTGTTTGTGACCGTAGCTGTAAAGTTTCTTGAGTGTTTTCCGGACATCAAACACTTAAAACACAGCAAAAGTATACTGTACTATCACTGAAAGCCACGAGAAAACCAGCTTATTTCAAACATGGTAAACATCAGCCAATTATAGATCGTTCTTAAAAAGGATTTTAATCATCTGCAGATGTGTATCAGAGCGCGCGTGGGCCTATATAGTGTCTATAAATGTGTCTTTAAATAGAATACACGTAACATTGACCAGCTTTTGTGTTAGTTTGCTATTACGTAGTGCTTCAGGTGTTGAATATACATTATATAACATGTCCAATTGGTATGAGAGAAGGCCTAGGTACAAGGAAACGTAAAAAGATAAGAGTCTGACTGAGAGGCCAAACAAACATCAGGAGAGAGAAAGGAGAGATTTGTCTCAAGTCTTGAGGTAAGCAATGTTTCAGTATAATGCCCTACAGACAATCATACAGTTACAATCATTAATTCTCTATGTACAAACTTCCTGATTTACATACACTGTACTGCTCCTCAGTTTAAAATTTAATGAAACTAAATGTGAGATCATATCCGTGGTTGGTGCAATTTTTTTGTTTTTAGAGGGAGGCGGGGGGATCGGACTCCACGAAGCCTGTTTCATGAGGCGGGCGATAATGAACGTTATGGCTATTTGAAGATGGCCTGTTTCCTCTTGCATACGTCACACATACTATCAAATATCTACAACAGTGCAAATTTTCCTGCTCAATCAAATACACTCGCAAACAACTGGCTAAACTACATCAGCTCATTTTTGAAGTTTATAGGGTGAAGATGGCAACTAATCTGATGTTGACGTAGAACATGTACATGCCCTGTGTAATTTGTACGTGTATATCCATTAGGCCTGCATGTTTTAGGGGGGGGGGGGGGGTCACATCGACTGTGTTTACCGCGTTACATGAATGGAGGAAGTCTACTGTGGCACGGTGGCTCAAATGGAAGAAAAGAAAAAAAAAAAAAAGGAAGCGAGGACAAACCAGCGCTCTACCCCACACGGCTCCACTGGATGTAGGCACCGTTTTTTTTTTACTGTTACCTTCTTAGAAGACAAGGTTGAGCTCAATGACATGTCAAGCCTATCCCACATCGCTCCGAAACATACGCCGCGCCACCTAAACGTGTGTCTACTACTGAAGGAGGCTTTGATGCGAAATAAATGTGCTATAGTAGTAACAGTTTGCGCACCCATTGACACTACGGACTGTAACTGAGACGTGACATCAACAAGCTTTTACGAAGAGGAGGAGGCTATAGGATGCTACAGTACTAGTGCTACCTGAACATGCTACAGATTGAGACTACGACGATGGGAGACGGTTTCACATGAGCACAGAGCAGGAACCAGCTTTGCTGAGGAGCTCTACCCATCCCAGGCCACAGAGCCGCTAACTCCAGCTGTGTCCTGAACTAACATCTGGTTTATTTTTTTTTCTTAAAAAGCAACCCAAAGAATGTGTTTCTTTCTTTGTTTTGGGATAAAATCTCGTCTTTCGGAAATGTTATGTACCATTTTTTAAAATGACAAAAAGTAGTACCGTCTTTGCAGCTCGATGGATCAAGTACTTAGTAAAGCTGGCTTATTGTGTGCAGAGGAAAGCACCCCATCTGTAGTCAGTTCCTGTCATACGACACACACAGACGTACACACAAAAACACTCGCTCGCACAAGCGCACAAACCCTGAAGTTAGGAACGATTTCTATCGTCACACAGCACTATCGTTTTGATTATCATTGAGTGAGAGCTGGGATTGCATACTGTACCATACGTCTCCGAGGAGAGGCACCCTTCATCAATATCAGCTCATTCATTTCATTTCACACACAAGCCGCACACACACACACACTGGAATAATTTTTTTAACTGGTCAAATAAAATTACAATCACATGCTTTATAACGGAATGTAGAGAAAGCTCATACAAGACCTTCGACTTGAGCCGGGACCAAGCGCACAGACTCTGTTATGAAGTGTCTCCTTGGCCTTAACCGCGTAAAAGATTTTCAGACGTTCTGGCGAAATTTAACAACCCTTCTCACGGTCACTCAGCCATCTGTTTAATAACAAAGTTCTGCTTTTATACATAACTGTGAAGTTATGACAGCTGTCCCTTCAGAAAGGACTAAAATAGTTTTTGTTTTTTTTAAATTATTTAAAATATATTCCCCCATATTAAAGTGGGAGCTCTGGAGCTAGTCTATCAGACCCCTGGCAACACGAGTACACCAACGACTGGCTATACCTCCACACATCTGGACTGGAGCGTCCATTCTTTCACATGATTTCATTCACGCTCTAATAGAGAATGCAAAGTGATCAAGACCTTTAAAGTCTTCTGTGTGAGATATTTGAGAACAGCATCTACTGGCAATTTCTGCTCCCCGCTCAAAAAAAAACCTTCCCGGGTTTTCTATCTCCACTCGTGCTGGGAGAAAACCTGCTTCTGTTTGCCCTGTAGCAGGTTTCATTTCTCTTGTTATCACCATAAAGTTAACAGAGCGTTCAACAATATGCATTATGAGCTGTTACGAGTGCTCGTGCGATGGAGCTGTTATCTTGGAGCGACGAGCCTGTTAAGATGCTCCCCCCCTCTGCAATGTGTTGACATACCCTGACTGAGAGACCCTAGGGACACAAGTGTGTACGTTTTGGACTTCTAGGCAGGTAGAGTTTAACCGCAAAGAATTTGGCAGCTTTCAATTTGGCTACTAAATCCACAGCAAAGTGCTAAACAGTCACTTTGTGTTTCTGACCTGCATCAGCTCTTTATGTTTGACTGCTCTCTGTTTTAAAAAAAGAAAAAAATTAATCATTAATAAAAAAAGGAAACAAAACAAGAAAAAAATCAAATATAACTCTGAAAGCTTAATCTGATCAAAGTGCAGCACCCCAGCGTCAGTGGAAGGAGGGGGAAGTGTTTGAATAGGTTCAGATAGCAGGTCCTAGATCAGGGACTGGTGGGGTTCTAGCTCTCTGAGAGTAAAGCCACTCGCACATACCGTGATACTCACAAATAGGATTGCTCACACACACACACACACACACACACACACACACACACACACACACACACACACACACACACACACACACACACACACACACACACACACACACTCACACACACAGAGTCTAGCTTAGATGAGTCTGGCCTCTCCCTCCATGTCTGGCGGTAGATCACACACTCCTGTGAAGTGCATCTCCTTCCCCTTGCTGCCCTGTCCCGTCCCGGCTCTGGCCCCCAGGCTGGGAGAGGGCTGTTGGCCCTGGGGGTCTGGCGACGTCCCACGGGGGATTCCACCTGCCCGCCTCTCTTTCAGGAAGACCTCTAGTCGGCGCAGCATCTGCTTGGGGTTCTTTTTGGCAAACAGCTCCACTTCTGCAGGGTTGGAAAAACACAGAAACGGTGGGACTCACGCCGGGACGACAATCTGTGTTTAACTGTGAGCGTTGAGTTCAATGCACAGACCCGTGACTCGTGTTTTAAAGGAGGAGTTCGACACTTTTTGAAAATACATGAATTACATGAGAAGATTGATACCGCTTGCATATCTGTCCATAAAATATCAAGCCAAAGACAGCAGCCAGTTTAGCTATTTTCCCCTGTTTCCTGTCTTTGTACTAAGCTGAGCTCCATATGTAACGGACAAATATAAGAGTGGTATCTTCTCATTTAACGTTCAACCTGATTAAATGTGGCTGATTGGTTAAGAGAGCTAGCAGAACGCAGAGAGAAAAACATGTACAGTTAAAAGAATACTACAACAATTTAGCACTCCTGTAACATTGTTGGACTCAGGATGGACAGTTAAAAATCTAGAGATACTGTCTTTTTTATTTCACACATTCTTCTTATTTGTCAAAACGAAGCAACTCGACCGCCAACAGTTCTTGGAGATTCGTGTGTATTAGGCTAGTGGTGACTAATGTAGCCTCGATCTGATAGCCTCAAACAGAGATGATGATCGGGCTACAGAGGTCTGGTAAGCTCACTTCTTTCTAACTCCACATCCACAAAATTTGTTTTCATTTTCAAATTTGTAGTATCCAGACCCAAGCAACGCAACTCTATCCCGATCCCTTGAGGCAATTGATCTGATTTAAGGCAGCTCCCTCTGGAGCCAGAAAAGGCTTTATACAACCGTTTTCACAAATGCAGTGGTACTCCCCCAAGACCTGGAAACAGACTTTAATGTGTAAAATTGGTGGAGTGCCCCTTTACTGATGCGTTATCACATAAGAAAAAAGAAAAATTATGAGAAACTCCAATACGTGCAACAATTTCACCACAATACAATGCATCTGCAACAGAATGATCGATCTTCTCATTACAAAATGGCATGATTTCAAAGCGCTTAGTAATAGCAGAAACCCTACATCGTTTTCTTTACCTTTTAGTACAAAGCCAGAGTCAAGGATGGTTTTCTGTTGGGTCTTCCACAGTTGGTACAAGTGCAGATACGTGGCAACGTAGAACTCGTTCAGCACGCCAACCACTTGCTGACGACGATTGCACTCCCTGGCGTGACCGAAGACAAAGCATTGGTGACAAATAAGACAGCGAGCCACATGCATACTCAAGAAGATGCAGGAACGCTGAGGCCCGGTGACTCACTTGGACAAGGCTTCCTCTCTGAGTACTTGCAGAGCGATGCGGGTCATGTTGATTGACATCACACTGAATGGAAAGTTCTAAACCAGAGAAAATACAAATTTAGGTCCACACGGAGTACTTACAGGGGCTACAAGAGCAAGGCCTGAAACAAGCTTGTCTTGTGTGGCTGACTTTATTGATCCCTGAGGGGAAATTCTCTTTTTCGCTTTAGTTTCCTCTGCAGGGAGGACAAAGGTCAGGGTCAGCTACAAAGTAGCACGCCTGGAGTGGGAGGTGTTTCTCTGAAGGATCAGTGAAATCTGATTCCTGAATAAAACGCATGCACACATTAGCAGACTACGGCCTGAGTAAATATGAGCTGGTGATACCTGTGTAGGGTGTTGTGATAACTTGTAGATGTCTCTAGCCAAGGGTAGAGTCTCTGGGTCCATCACGAAGTACAGCGTATGCATCAGTCCCAGGAAACCAGTGCCACGTAGGTCAGTGGCTGGATCTGTACCTGCAGTACGGAAACACAAACAAACACAGAGACGATGCAACGGCACATTGAGTCATAGTGTTTCCTTATTTGGTGTGAATACTGCCAATAATTTTGGATACAGATTTTCTTTTCTAAAATAAATATTATAATATCACACAGAGGCTTCAGACCATTTCTTTCAATTAATGAATGCATATATTTAGAGAAGCATTTTATGCTGCAGAAATACCATGTGTTGCATTGACCTTTACTAATGAACCCTAAAATCTCTTACCAATTAACAGCTATTACATTGTGAAATTAAAGAGCAGTTCACTAGCAAGTTGAATTTAATATGATCCATCCACAGACTTGAACCGCCGTATCTATAGCGAAGGAGTGTACAGGTGTGTTACCCTGAAAGCCGATGTTTTCCCAGTGCGCCCCGAAGCGAGGACAGTCCAGCCTGCTGCCAATCAGCCTCTTATAAATGGTCTGGAGGACACGCATGTGGACTGTTTGGCCGTTGTCCACGTGGCCTGTAGAAAACACACAAATGTGCAGGAGTGAAACTCAGCGGTTTATTAGAAACACTCGTGAGTTCTACACATGGCGGGATGATTACATAAACGGGCCCAGCGAACACACACTCACACTGTGCGATGGCAAAGACCAGATCCCTCTCCTCCAGGAGCTCCCTGTGCAGCCGTGGAGGTCCGAAGAGGAAGTGTGTGATCACGGCCAGACCTGTCCTGCGAATGGTTGGCTGGATGTTCTTCTACAGACAGGGGGGTGGGGGCACAAATACAATACCACTTTAAAATTATAGTTAGAGCTATCAATAAAATTCTTAAGCGAATCCACTTGATTCTTATTTGAATATCTATATCATAATGACTAGAGTCCCGCAATTTCAATCCAGTAAATTCTTTATTTACCTCACTGAATAGAGTGACATGTCTTTATTTGAGAAAGGTCTTCATTTAATCTTCATTTACAAATTTCCATTGTTTCAAATTTGCTCATCTTTGCTGTGTTAATTTGCTGTTACTTGTGTCTGCTTTTAATGCAAACTTTCACAATAAAATGCTTGCAGCAGTTCCCTTCTCATCCCTGGGAAGCTTTTACTGTCAATTTATCAAACGCAAAGTGTGCATATAGTAAGACGATGTCTCACTGGATGAACGTTGTGCTGAATTTAGCCTTTATTTGTTAAAAAAAAGAAGCTCCTCCTGCTATTATTTGGCCATTATTGAAATATCAGCTTCTATTTGAGTATTTTTTGGTATGCAGTGTTCGTTACCAGCAAGTCCCCGAGGTCTGTGGTCTGGAAGTACTGCAGGGCTTCATTGAAGGAGATGAGCGGGGTTGGGTTGGAGTCCTCAGTGAGAGCTGGGGGATGTTACACAAAAAGTTATTCTTTTTAGAGCGGCAACAAAAATCAACGAAGCCGTCATCATCTTGATGCCCAACACGTGAAACAGCAAGACGCATCTGACCTGGTTGGACGTTCTCCAGAGCCTCCCACTCCTGTCTGGCCTTTTCCAACTCCACATTTTCCTCTGTTGAGATAATTTAAAAAAATAAAGGTAAGAAAACAAACTAATACACCCAACTCTGTCACACACTCTCACACAAACGCACACAAACTTCACCAGAAGCACTGCTAGGGGATCGTCTCAGCCAATGGGCTGTGGTGCATTGGCCGACACCCATCCAGTTCATCCTCAGTCATAAATCCTTCCTGTCTAACAGACCTGCATCACTCAGAGTGCCACTGAGACCCTGTGCCTCCTCCAAGCAGGCAACCTGCACCCCCGGGGAGGTTTTACCTGCAGCAGCAGCTGCCTGGTATCTAGGATACACTGTCTCACATTCCTGTGGGAAGAGGACGTGAGACAAAAGAGAGGTTTGTGTGAGAGTATGTGTGTGTTACCTGCAGGCTGAGGCTGGTCCCCTCCGGCTGCCAGGGTCTGCAGGAGACCATTCTGCTTCAGTGTTGAAATCTGGACAATTACCAAATAGCGGATTACCTTATACGTTCAAAGAGGGACACGTTGGTTGCAGTGAGATGCTAAGAATGAAACGTAATTACCGGCAGGGATCGGAGCGGTGCGTTGCCGTTGGTGTGGTCTTTGACATTATGACTGATTATCAGTCCGTTCATGACCTGCGGAGACAAAAGTTTGAATCGTCAATTTCTAAATAAAATAAAAATGGATCAGCGAGTGATTTTTTTTTACTCACAGGCTTATGGTTGGAGTGTCCATTGGTGATATCCTCTAATGGTTTACATTCATGGGACAAACCATTCAGGCCCTAAGCAACACAGAGCAGATGCTTCAGACATGTACACGATGTAAAAATAGTGCAGCTTTCACTGATTTTAAGACAGGTAATTCATGATGGCATGCTTCTTTATTTTTTTTTTGGTAGTTCTGGCAATCCCTGAAATCTTAAACTTGTGAAAAATATTTCGCACAACAAGCCAAATCAAATCTCAGAGATGTCCCAGAAGTTGCGCACTTCACTTCTTCTGTTTTGCTTCCTGTGTTTGTAGATTGAGGTAGGTAGATTTGGTAATTTAAGGGTGCACTTCCTGTGAGGAAAAATGTCCCCGCCCTGTTACATTGCATCCAGCCAGGCAGGAGACATACTTATCCAACGGTTTACAAAAGAAGCAATACACAAGGATAGCAATAAGTAATGTTACGGCTAGAAAACCAAGCCGGGGATAAGGGAAATGCCCTGTCAGCTGCCGCCATAGCGACATGCCAAGCAAGCCAGACCAGAGATTACAGCTAAAGCAGAGGGACAACTTTTGACCCTAGGCCTTAAATTAAACACATGTGACAGAACTGCTTAAACAAATTAGCTCTTAATTGTTCATCATTCAACAATGTGGGACAGGAAAGGAGCATTTATCCTTGAGGGCGACTATATCGCTCTAGCAACAGTGGTAAGACAGCACCTACTTTCATTGTGTTGACCAACACAGCAGGTGTTGCTTTCTGTTTTAATGGTGTTAAGTTGCTGTGAACCCAAACACTGAAATGAGATTAAACGGCTACAAACTTTAAGACCAAAGGTGAAATAACATTACCTCAGTGTGGGATGTGACATCAATGTCTTCTTCCATTGCATATGAGTGTGTTGGCTGGCGAGCGTGTTCCTGATCCTGGCCTCTAAAGGCTTCTGTAGACATGGACTGAGATGGGCTGAGGAGCTGATGCGAGGACCACCATGGTTTCTGTAGTGCACATTTGTAGCGACTGCAAGTATCTTTGCTTTCCTCCTTTCCTCCTCATATACACAGAGAACTCAACGTCCACAGTCACCAGTAGGATTTCCCAAAACTGTCACTGGCAGAAGAAATCCATATTGTGCACATCATATTCTGTGTAATTGTGTGGTTTTGATGGCAGCTTGGTTTTTATTAGCTACTCTAAAGTCTAACCATGAGTGTGTCCACTGACAGGAACTGTGCAGGTATCAGTCTGCAAGAGCTGACAGGAGGAAATGGCGATCCATCAATGCATAAGTTTCCTGGAAACCTGCCTCCTTCCTCTCCTCCGCAGATCTGCCTGGCCAGTGGGTCCGCTCCTCAGCCCCATCAGACGTACACAGAAGCTGGATAATGACATTGCTTTTCAGGGCTGGGCTTTCCCCGACCGAGACACTTCATTACTTTGGCACTCGAGACAAATCCAGTACGCACCTAGAGGCACCAGTTCAATTCACCAAAGCACCAAAATCTGCGTTATGTCTTCAGCCTCACATGAAACAGCAGCACACATCCAAAGTAAGAAGTGAAGTCGTCCAGTGAGACGTGGGTCATGGATAGAGTTCTTGTAAGGTCAGAGTCCTGAGGAGGGGTTGTCATATGTACACAATATCTGAAAACTAGAACAAAAAGAACGATTAAAACTACACAAAGTTAGTAAACATATGTCAATGAGCAACACACAAATCAAATATTACATGATAATGCATATAACATAAAAAATGTGAAGTAAAACATGTTGTCACAATTGATAAAAACAATACTATGAAATAAAAACTATTAGCTATATTGCCACAAAATGTCCCATATTATAAAATTTTCTTTGCATGTTATTTTTTGGCAGAGCAACCTAAATTCAGTGGTGTAAATAACTACGTTTACTTTATATTTTTACAATTAGGTTGTTGTAATTTACTTTATTATTTTAGTTTACACACTTTACTAAATGTATCTTACTCATATTACGACACTATTTTGCACCGGTGTTAGTATTACTACTTATGCACATTACATTTATTACTCTGTTGTGTTTTTTTTTATATTTATATTGCTGTAATATTTGAGCAATCTCTGGCACAAGAATTTCCTTTGGGATTAATAAATTCTATTTTTATCTTATATCAATGAGCCAGTCAGACGAACGGTTATCTATACATAATAAGTTACTTTACAAATTAAGATTTTACATACATAACATATAAGGAGCTTATGTAGTCTAATGCTATGTTATGGATAAAAACACCAATCAGCACATCACATAGTCAAAAATTAGCTCCAACAATAAAATGCTAATTGCTCATTAATAATAATTCAACAATACAATAGTATAAGACTCACAGGAGTATCTATTTTCTGCATTGAGTACTTTTATTTTTAATGCTTTGGTAGTTTCACTTGAGTGACATTTTTTAATGCATGACTTTTAATTGTAATGGAAATATTTTTATGCTATTACTACTTTTACTCAAGTGCGTGTCTGAATCACAGAAATATAAAAAGCCTAAAATGTGTGGCATTAAAGTCACTGCAGAGTGCATGCACGGTGTCATGACAAAAACACAAAATACATGGAATAAATCCAACTTTTTTCAGATGACAGTCGCCTGCTGCTGTAACACATCGCCGCTTTGACAGCTACAGCAGCAACCTAACGACAGATAGCTGACATTATCTGTAGCAACCTAGCAACATGTCAGCTAGCAACCCCGCAGGCACAAAGACGCAGCTACAGCTTCTCCCCCAAACCCAAAATGCACTACCTGCAACATATTGCATGCAAGCCGGCTAAAAATGTCCCGGCAAACAGCTGAACAGTTTATGTCATGAATATGAAGCGCAGTAAAGTAGTTGAGAGGTAGCTAACACAAGGAAAAGACAGCTGTCAGGCTAACTAACGGGCTAGCTGTAGCTCTGTTGAACTGTAACGGGGGATGGAGTCTGTGCCCCAAATCCCGACAGCACCGTACGGATTAATCTGCTTTTAGTCTTTAAAGGTGTAATTAAATAACGCTACAAAACATTGCGTGCTGTGTGGCCTGTCCCGACTATATTATGCGATATGAAGCGTTTGAAAAAGTACCTCAGTTTCTGACTGTTTCTCCCTCCAATCTCAGCTTCCCTTCCCCCGTCCAGTGGCCACGGTAATTTCCAAGTGCATCCTGGGAATTGTGGTTCCCTGTCGGACTGTAGCTTCATTACGTCATTGCTCTCTCTCTCTCTCTCTCTTTCACACGGTAGGCTCAGAGAGCAGGGAGCCTGTGACCTCCTTTTTCTATCTGCACCTCCTTTCAGCACCAGATTCTTTGCTTAAAAAACATAAAAAGAGTTTCATCTTTTTCTCTGAACATAATTATGATTATATTAATTATGAAAAAGCATATAAATATGAAGATTTGTTTTTGAGTTAAAGCTGCAGTGGGTAGAAATGGAGCAAATATGATTAAAAGAAGTTCTTTTTTATGAAACACTTCCTCTGTTGAGGAAATACCAAGCACCGCCCACCAGCCGGAGCACAGCCAATAGGAACGCTCTCTCTCTGAAATTACCTGTGATTGGCCAAAGTCACCCGTCACGGGCTAGACAAGGGCTAGACAGAGCCACGAGGAGGTGCAGAAGTCTAGTTTTCTCTCAGAACACTTGAATTACAATATGCTGGAAGGTTATTTTAGATTTTTTTGCCCAACAATGCCAAAAATATTCTGCCTACTGCAGATTTAACTCCCCCAGAAAGTTTATGAAGAGCAAGATTGTGCCTACATTTCCCCCCCGACACAAAAAAAGCTGATATTTGGGGTTGTATTTCAGTCAAGGACATAAAGATGGAAACTGGATGAAAAAAAAATAAAGATTTAATGAGGGCTGTCATCATTCAATGAATGCCAGATAGCTTGTTTTGTCTTCCTGTTCTTATTACACAACTTATATGCACACTGGAAGGATAATTTTCCCTTCCCTAACCCAGAATTTCTCCACTCCTCTCGTTACACAAATAATGGAACAACATCTCCGAGTGGCTACAACTCTCCTCACATCTGCTTATGTTCAGATTTTGAGGGATTTCAAGCAGATGTCAATTATTACCCTCTGGAACATTCTTTCAAGGAAAAAAAAATGTTTGTTTTTGCATTGCACAAGGCAGCTCTTGGAACTATTCTGCTGAAGTTTGTTTTATTTAGAGCACACTGGAGTCAGGATCACCCAAATTGTGCATTTTGTCTTCGGCCTAAATTCTCAGAATGATTATGAAACAGGACAGTTCACAGGTCGCATCCTATTTCACCTTCAGGCCTTAGTCTAGTCTAGTCTTAGCGTGCCATAATTAAATAATTCTGTAGCAGTGACGGTGAATATCTTGCAGTCAGAAAGTGAGACCTCTACCTCTTAAATTGAACTAATCCCGGCCCCTGTAGTCTGCACTATACATCCAAGAAAATCGGTTGTTACAAAACATTCTGGATCGACACACAAAATAGGAAAAAATGTTACACAACTGGCAATAATAACTGGCTTCCTGTTTGGGATGAAATCCACCGTTACTCGATCTTGGGGAATGTGCTGCTGGATCGCTGCTGGGCTCCTCACACATCTGAATGGCCAAACACCTGCTCATTCTGGCAAACTGTCAGTCTGAAAACCCGTCAAGGAACGGGTCAGGCATTTTGTTATGAACTACATTTCTCCTGGTTTTTAAAAAAGAACCTTTAAATTCACACATCTCCTCCCTGTCAAAGTGGAATCAACGAATGATGTGTTTTCAGATTTGCTTGCGTATTTATTTCCCAGTGGGAGTACAATTATTCAAAGTCTGTGTGACCAAGTATGTTTTTTATTCTTCTATCTTTGTAGTTAAGCATGACCATTGAAATGTTTTATGAGCTTTCATTCGGGGTCTCATGCATCAGGGAAAAGACAGAGTCTCAAATTGCTTTTCCGACAGCGTAATAAAAACATAAACACATATAATCACATTGCAATCGTTTATTCGCTTGGCAGTCATTGTGATGTAATGCGCAACATCAATAAATAAAACATTGAAGTAAAAGTGCAATTTCACAGCAGAGGGAGGGACAATAACTGGGGTGTTATCAGAAGGAAATGTGCAGTTTGTTACACTGTTCACACTGACTCAGTGTGTCTGAGTGGAGGGATGTGGATCAATGTGTCAGAAACAATCAATGTGTATATGTAAAATCTCATTTTCTATATCAAGAGGGGGGGCAAGACAAAAAAACACATTTGCCAATTGAAACCAACATATGCGCTCATAGTTTCCTAAGATCTCAGACAAGCATCATCTTCATCTGATCTCCTTATTAATATACTCTGGATTCTCATATTGTTTCAGCAGTTATAAGCTAACTCGTATGACTTCTTAATGAGCACGGGCTGCTTCTCTGCCACCGGTGAAGGAGCGCCCTGTGCCAAAGCTCAAGAGGCGTCTTGTGTCAGGAGGCGTGAGCCATCTCCATAGAAACGTTATTAGCCATCCTTTGCCTGAGGTGGTTGGCGAAGTCCACCTGCGTCTGAGAGAGCACTTTGTTTATGATCGTCTTCGGGATCCAGCCCTGCAGGCGACAAAGACAGTGTCAGATTGGGATGTGTTTGGATGCTTTACACAGTTTTTTAGTTCTTGAATACATTTCAATGCAAATCAGTGTGGTTACCTTTAGGTCTATACTTAGTAACCAGGTGAACTTGGTCTTATTTGGGTCTTCAGCGCAGGGCTTCATGACTATACAGGTAGGCCCATTCTCCGCTCTGAAAAAATGATCAATGTACAACATCAATTTAAATGGCAGGTATTCCCATCCATCCATCCATTGCACACAAATAGTCTCATCCCTTCAACATAAATGCATCACAGCAAGTAAATGATTTGAGCTCACCTCACAACCCCCCTCTGCTCGGGCATTTTGGCGTGCTGAGTAGACATCCCAGCCAGGAAGCAGGTGGAGCCCCGACGCTTGGCACAGCGGACGCTGACAAAGTCCCTCGGTCCCACCACGTTGCCGGGCGTCTCCGCAGCAACCTCGTGGGTGACCATTGTGTCCTGGCCGATCTTTTGAAGGATCTGTGGGACACCAGTGGATAGAGTATGTCATTGGTCTCGTTGTGAAATGTGAATCTGAACCTAAAGGGATCCGTGTTCATGTTCCAACCAACCGGTTCCGCCTCTCCCTTACCTTGACCTCTTTGACATTAGGGTTCCACTCCCCCATTCGCTCCATTTTTCCCACCAGCTCCTCGTACAGATTGTCGGAGTGTTGCTCCAACATCACCTCCAGCTTGAACACCTTCCCGATGTCGGGCAACACCTTGCTCAGGACTTTGTCACCGTTTGCCTGAGGAGGGGTGGAGACAAGTATTAGAAGTGTTCACATTTGATAACATAAAGTGGATAATGCCACATTATCTATTCTCATCACCGGAACCACGTCTTTGATCACAAGGTGGCAGCAGCTGCAACTTTTGAATGAATTAATACTTCAGTGAAATATTCTTCTATATTCTGTGTGTCTTGTCTCAGTACTCACGGCCACAGTTTCAATGGTCCAGCCGTCCTGTTCGCTGAGGATGCCGATGGCCTTCTGCAGTGCATCCTCCCCTTGCTTCACATAAGACATCTCCTCCTCGCTGTACCCCTCCTCCTCTACAATCCGAGAACCTAGAGAGTAAAACATGTCAGTCAACTTCCACTATTATCTTTAGTATTTTTAAGTCTGGCACTCCATACTATCTGTCTCAATGTGTAACAACTCACTGAGGAGGGAGCTTCGTCGGCGGACCTGGCTGATCCAATTACTGGGGCCCGGACCTGCCAGTCTGTTCATCTCATGGTGAATGGCCACCATGGCGCTCTTCCTCAAACCTGTGAGACAGAGGCAAAAAGTACAGTTACCACAACTCTATATCTATTGATTACACCTACAGTATATCAAAAGCAAATAACAACATCACTTTCAGCTTCCTTCATTGATTCATTCAGCCTCTCTGACCATGTGCTCCATGCAGGACTCCATTGAGAAAATGTGCATTTTTGAGCATCAAGTAAAACAAGGAGAAAAACAGCGCCGAATGTCTTAACAAGACTCACCTGTCATGTTCCTCGTGTGCCGATAGGAGATGCCAGCACACAGTTTGAAGGTTGCAGGCAGCATTTTTCTGTTATAGGAGTTTCTTGCAGTTTTAAGAGAACTGGAGAAGTGTAAAAGCAAGCTTCACTATTTGGCTGAACTTCTTGAAAGAAGTGAACCAATGGCCGAGAGTGCTGCAGAGAGGACTTGGATTTCTATCTGTGGAGCTTTGAACGCGTCTGTATATATAAGAGCAGTGGCCACAAGGCCGCCGGGCTATCGCCACGTAGATAAACACACACACACACACACACACACACACACACACACACACACACACACACACACACACTTACACACACACATCACCTCATTGCTCCAACGGCCATGTCGCCAAGGTTGACTGGCGGACACGACGAGCATGTCTCAGACTCTCACAGACACCATGTCAGATAACGTCCAGTGCCCGGGGCCCACACACACACACACACACACATACACACGTTCCCATACCCGTGGGTGATAGAGGAGAGACAGCCTCTCTTCAGTGATGAGAATGTCTAAAAGAGAGGTCAGTGGGAGAGACCCTGAGTGACTCATCCATCCCTTCATGGTCCATTACAGCTTAAACACTCATTGGAATTTAAGGGCAAAAAAAAATTCCATTCAGTTTGGCTTGTTTCTTCCCCCGTTACGACGTTACGATTGATATCTCAGTGTGAGCTAGAAGCATATCTCTGGTGCCATTATCACTGAGTGGAAATGACCATTAACCCTAATGTTCTGTTCGGGGTCGTTGAGGCTTTAGGCTCTCTATAACAGCCAAGAAAACTTACTTAACACTGCTTTATCACCTTGATACTTGTCAATTTTTTTCCTTAATTTCATGAGAATTAATTTTAAACATGATGTTGAACTGAGACAGCTACAGAAATAGATGCATTACTTCTGTTTGAGGAGACTCCAGCTGTAAAACATAGTTAAATGCAATGGATTTTCATATGCTGTATATCAAGGATTGGTGTTGACTGTGACGTTTGGATTCTGTTATTGGAGCTTTATAACAGTTTGTTCATAAAAGGTCTAACAGGCAGACTTATTATATAAGTAACATCACTATGACTAACATACATGTCTTTGTCAGTGAATTATTTTTGGCAAACAAAAGGAATATATGTGTTCCTGTAGTAAACATGACATATTTTTTTTTTTTGGTGTATTAACAATGTCACCTCCAGCAAATGTGCGAGTCCAGTTTGTGTCAAAGAGAGGAGTTACCAGGTCAAGAGGTCAGTATTTCTTTTCCCTCATATTGGGTTTTAAAGGACCAGTGTGTAACATTTCGGGGGATCTATTAGCAGAAATGGAATATAATGTTCATAACTGTGTTTTCATTAGTGTATAATCATCTGAACCAAAGAATTGTTGTGTTTTCTTTAGCTTAGAATGAGCCCTTCAAATCTACATAGGGAGCGGGTCCTCTTCATGGAGTCCGCCATGTTTCTACAGTAGTCTAGAACGGACAAACCAAACACTTGCTCTAGAGAGAGCCTTTCACATGTTTACGTTACCTGAAGGCCACCGTAGTTCTCCGACACGCTTGTGAAACTGCGGCAACGTGAGCCGCAGAGTGCAAAACCGTGATACCGTTGCTCCTAAAGAAGTGTTATTATGGTAAGGATGGCCTCTGAGCGAGGCGAACGGCGCTACCACGGTTTTGCACTCGGCGGCTCACGTTAACGCAGTCTTGGGAAGGAAGGAGTGAGCGGAGAGGTACTCAGTTGGTTGCAATCTGCAACCACACAGCTAGATGTCGCCAAATCCTACACACAACGTTTAACAAGGTCAGAAATAAAAATATACTGTATACTCAAAGTTCATATTTTTTGCAGTTTATTGTGAAGGAGCAGGTTGGGATGACATGTTTTGTTCAAGGACATTTTGACACTGTTGATGGACACTTTCATAAATTGCGCCTGTAGTATTTTAGTTAAGAAGCGTCTCCTTAAACTTCTTTTGTGTGACATATTTGGATACCTATGTTTTCTCATTTGCAAGAAGATAACAGTCATAGATGATACAGAGAACAGGCCATCACAGTACACAATCATGTACACTACAGTATCAACCTACCCTGTAAAAGTAAAGGTTAAACAGACCCACTCAGTGAGGATTTAATATTGTTCAAGAGCAGCCCTGTCACTTTTTCCACGGCGGTTGGACTTGTCAAACACATCATCATTTCATAATACCCACATCCACACATCAGCCTCATTATTCTGCTTTCGGCCTCTCTGTCACAGAGACTGAATCACTCTTTGGATGTTTTTGTCCCCAAAAAGCTTGCTTAATCGTCCGATGGCGCAACCGTGATCTGTTAATAACTTGTTTTATCAAGCTGCTTATGTGTTTTGACAACCTTGCTTACTCCGTCCGAGCACAATCCAAACTATCTAACAGCAATATTGCCTCAGCGAGCTGCACGTCAGACGTGCATGCAGAGGCAACAGTGCGCACGACCACAGGAATGGGAACCTGTCAAGAGAGTAGCAGGCCATCTGATTAGTGAACAGAGAAAAACAGGATAACATGAATAAATCCCAAAGAAGACTGAAGTCACCTTAACCTGCAACCTAGCGTCCCTCTGGCTAGATGGCAGGACATCCATCCATCAGTCGCTCTGGCCTTCTGCAGGGTGACTCCTCTCATTTAATATGGGAACACACAGGCCTAGTGCTATCTGACCCATTACTCAGCCACGTCTCTTGTACTGTAAAGCTCTCTCTTTATGAGACATAGAATCAGGAGCCAAAGTGGGTCATATGCTTATTTCTAATGGCTCCCTATTTGACAAGAGCAGCATTATGTTTTAATGAGCCTTAGCAAACTGCATCTCTCTAATGTGGATCTACACTGGTGAGGAACCTGGAGAAAGTTAAAGAGTCTTTCCTATAAAAAAAAGTGTCTCTGAGAAGTAAGTGCCTTCCTGTAAGCACTTTAGCTTTTGATGTCCAGACAGTGGAAGCATTACTAAATGATGATGTGTGTTACAGCTGAGGAGGCTGGTTGGATTTGATGATGACACTGGGACACAGAAGTTCCTTCTTTTACTCACATGTCACATGCATTGCATTTGTTTTTAGTTTGTGGCATTTGTTGTTAGTTTGTCCATATAGCTCCTGTTATGGCTTCAGACTGCAGTAGTCTCATTTATTCATATTCCTTGAAGTAGGCACATTTGTTTTATCCCACCTGATTCAGGCTTTCATTTGCAATATGATGGACTTGCAAAGGGTCACGACTCATATTTGTAACTTCATAATGGTGACTGTGAGAACAAACGCAAATATCATGTAGTTGCACTCTAGATGTAACGTTATTCAGTTAATAAATGTACCTGGAGACAATCTTGTATATTTTTGTACCTTTGTGGGTGTATTTTTAACTCTTTTTTTTTTTTTTTAAAGGCCTCCTGTGGACAGGTGTTGTAAATAAGCGCCTCAATATAAGCACTTAAAAGGGAACACCACCTAAATTAAGAATTCCAATATGTTATTTCCATGGCCTAGTAAAGTTCAATCAATATTTGTGAACATGAGCTACTCTCTCTCAAAGCCAGAAACCAGAGAAGTAAATCCTAAACATGTGATGTCATAGGGTATAAAGTCTGGAGCTGCTCCATAGACAATGAATGGGAGACTTTCTAGTGAAAGTCACCCTGTGAGGGTCACTTGCCACTCAGCAGGCTGGTTGGGTTAATTATCTCTGAGGAGAGGCAGCTGTGGAGCCTAATTGTCCCTGATGAGGATCAGGTGGTTGCAGCCTATATCTGCCCCTGGTAGCTGTATAGTGGTTGTGTGTCTGCAGAGGGTCAACACCTTCAGTTGGCTCTCTGGGTTTACATGTGTGATTTTGTGTGTTTAGTGGGATTTGCTCACCATTTAGCTTCTTCTCAGAGCGGCAGTCTCTGAGAGCGGGTTGGGTCTGTGTGGCCTGCCTTTGCTGGTTCTTTTGTTTAATTTAAGTTCTAGTCAGCTGCTCAGCAGTGGTGTTTAATTTTAGTCTTTTCAAGGTATATTGAGAGTGTAGGGAGGATTTTTGTGGTTAACCTTCGGGATTAACTTTAAGATTCCCCTGGTCCGCAATTGCGTCCCTCTCCCCGTTCCCCTTACACACCTATGACCTCACATATGGAAGTCATGTTTTTCCTAAAACTGTAAAATAGTAATAATTTAAACCACTGGGGCGTCTATGGCCAAATGTTCCTCTCTTGTTATTAAAGTATTGCAAATAATAATACTGCAAAACTATAGTATAGCAGTATTGTGTCACTCTAAAGATGAGAGCTTTGCTGCCTACTCTTCCATGTACATGAAGATCTATAACAAAATGGCGAAAAAGGAAAATCTCCAATCATTTAGATGTATTTGAATATGTTGTGTGGTCACATGGACAGAGGACTCAGGGACATAAAGAAACAGGCAAACTGTGGAGTACTCAAACTATAGCACAGAGTTTATTGGGACTTGAAGGACACAGTGGGTTTGGCTTTCACATGCACTCAGCACTTTGCTGTACATCACATTATAAGAAGGAGAACGCCCTCGTCGACTCTCTCCTCTCCTCCTCTCCATCCTTCGCCCCTCCTTCCAACAGAACTGTGTGAGTCTGTGTTGTATTGTGTCGACACGGCGTTCCCCGGCGAAACAAACAGAGCATGACAGTCAGGGAATAAACAAAGTGCTGATGTCTGTGTGGGCATTGGCTGGGAGATCATGCTAACAAGGAGGCACTTCAGTCTGATTCAGATTCTTTCTGTTTTTTTTCATATTCAGAGAAAAGAAGAAAAACAGGCTTGCGTGAGATCTGTGAAACTACTGCACGGACCAGCTTTCACTACATCAAATAGGGAAAATACCACATTCTTAAAACAAGCAGAAGAGAGTGAGCTCTTTTAATTGGCTGTGCTGCTGCGAGAAGGCCACTCCTTCGGATCCCCTGCTGGCCTTCCTCTCCTCTTCTGCTCTCGACCGATTCAAATCAAATTCAGCGAAGATAAACCTTTCACGTAGCCGTCGATACCCTGTGTGTTTGATTACGGTTGGGGCACGAAACAAGAGGAAGGCCCTTTAGATTTGTGAGGCATTATGAAGAGCATGTTAAGGGGCCAAATATAAAAAAAAACCTGTACACGTGACAACAATTGGCTATGCAGCAATATCTTTGAAATGAAAAAAAAAAAAAGGCATAGGGAGAGCAAGAACACTTTAGATTGGGATGTAGAAGCAAAGCGGTGCGTGACAATATCAATACAACAATGTGCCTTAATGATCAGAGGTAAAAATTCATTTGGTGAAGAAACAGCATGACATTTTTAAATTGTGCAACTTGGAAGTCAGGCTGAGTGCATGTGTTTCTCTCCACTCCACAAGGAGGGGGGGTGGGGGGGGACTGTGCAGAAAAAAATTGAGCAAAAAAAAAGAAAATTCAAGATTTCTGTTTCTGTACAGCATATTAATTCCACATAATGTCAAATATAAAGTGACACTGTAAACCGAGGGAGACGTCTACGTGTTGTACGGTAGGTATGGTAACATCAGTGGAATGAGGTATGCAGAAGCGAAAAAGGGAATACAGCTGTCCATACTTACACTTTGTCCATGCAATGAAAACACAACACGATTCTCACAATTCTGTCTGTGTATGTCTATCGGATTCTATGTATTAAGCAGTATGATATGTCTACAGGCTCATATTTAGAGAAAGTGTATAAAACGGATCCTCCCAACCTTCAAAAACCAATAAATCAACATGACAACAGTATCACAAAACTATAATCTTTGGCCTGAGTGTACGCAAGGCAATGTACATTATGTGTTGAGGTTGCTGAGGTGATGTGTTCTGAATGTTAAGGAGTGAGCTGAGGTATGGGAGGTGGAAATGCAGAGAAAGAAATAGACTTGTACAGACGGTGGCGCTCGGAAGGGTGCAGATAGATGGAGAGATACAGGCCAGAAAATAAAAGGACTGAAAATGAGTGAAAAAGAAATTCCTTTTCTGGAAAAAAACAAAAATTCACCAAGACCCCATCTTCTATTCCCTGTGGTGGTCTCTATTATACAGTGGATCCCCTGAATATTAGCTTGTTTTCTATCCTTTTACTGTTTTCTTCAACGTCAGTGGCTCTGTTCTATAGTCCAACAATCCTGAGGGTGAATAAGGTTTGTCCCAATATTTCCAAACGTCTTTGCAACATTGACCGTCCCACTACAAATGCCGGGGTCTCAGGGCCTGGTCAACCCCCCACCCACCACCCACCCCCAACCCCACCCATGGGCTGACCATTTAGGCTTTTTAGACAGGCTGTCTCCGGCTGCTGCTCAGGCCCCGGCTGTGGACCAATCAGCAGCGGGGAAGCCCCTCAGAGCTCCTTCCCTTTGAGTGTGTGTGTGTGGCTCCCACACTGTCACTGTGCCACTAGGGGGCAGAGTTGGACATGGAGTCCACAGAGTTTACACTGGAAGACTGCACACGACTGTGGGATATAGACACCTCTGGGTGCTGGGGAGAAAGAAAGAGATATAGATTAGTGTGCGTTTGTAAATTTGCATGCATCTATCATAGGGCTGTCAATCGCTTAAAATATTTAATTGCGATTAATCACAAATTAATCGCACGTTTTTTATCTGTTCAAAATGTCCCTTAAATGGAGATTTGTCAAGTATTTAATGCTCTTATCAACATGGGAGTGGGCAAATATGCTTGCTTTATGCAAATATATGTATATATTTATTATTGGAAATCAATTAACAACACAAAACATGACACATATTGTCCAGAAACCCTCACAGGTGTACTGCCTTTAGCATAAAAACTATGCTCAAATCATAACATGGCAAACTGAAGCCCAACAGGCAACAACAGCTGTCAGTGTGTCAGTGTGCTGACTTGACTATGACTTGCCCCAAACTGCATGCGATTATCATAAAGTGGGCATGTCTGTAAAGGGGAGACTCGTGGGTACCCATAGAACCCATTTTCATTCACATATATTGAGGTCAGAGGTCAAGGGACCCCTTTGAATATGGCCATGACAGTTTTTCCTCGCCAAACTTTAGCGCAAGTTTGGAGCGTTATTTAACCTCCTTCGCGACAAGCTGGTATGACATGGTTGGTACCAATGGATCCCTTAGGTTTTTCTAGTTTCATATGATACCAGTATCTTCACTCTAGCTTTAAAACTGAGCCCGCTACAACCTAAAAATCGCAAGTTGTGTTAATGCGTTAAAGAGTTATCACATTATCGCTAACTTTGACCTAGTATATCAGTGTTTGTGTTTGTGTTTACTCACATGCCTCCTGAAGATCCTGTCCAGCAGGCTGCGTCTGGGCGGCTCTGGCGGCTGATTCCAGTCCAGATCCGGAGGTCTCGTCCCTTGAGGCCCAAACACGTTCAAATCTCTGAAACACTCAGTTTCTATCATCTGAATGAGAGGTGAGAAAAAGGAGAGAAGACGAGAGAAAATGTGGTGAACTTTGTTACTTCCAGCAGTTGTACAAACTGCACCGAGCCATTTAAAGGTGCCATATTGGGTGCAGAGACTTACCTCATTCTGCCATGGGATGGAAACGCTGCCTGTAGCAAATTTGGAGTAGAAGTCGTTGTCAGTTTGGTCCAAATTGACTCCCTTGACTGTGGAGAACTGCTCTATGTCCAAAACATCCTTACAGTACACTGCCCGAGGCTGGGAGAGGGCAATGACCACGAAAAAAGAGAGGAAAAACAAGATACAAGTTTATCTAAACAGATCATTTCTAATCATGGAGTTCTACTTGCTGCAGCGGACCATTTATTGTCTTCCCTAAATGCAGAAAAAGAAGAATATGTTTTGTGTGCAGAGATACTGATTAAAACATGCAGTGTGTAAGGTAATATACATTACTCACATCAGGCACAAAGGGAGGCTCCACTATTCCGGCCTCCAGCCTCTTGAAGTTGATGTTTTTGAAGAACGAGTGGACCTTGACGTCCGCCGCTCCGTCCGCCAGGCACCCCAGCCTCTGCTTAGGGTCTTTGGTCAGCAGCTGGGCGAGCAGAAGAAGAAGCAGAGATGAATCATTAAGTTAACCGCCATTCGTCCGTCCCTCCACGCAAACACTTTTCCGTCAACGCTCACAATTCTACAGATGGCCTTGGTGTCCTCTGTAAACTTGTCGTTGTACTCCTCCTCTTCCTCCTGCACCCTCCTCTCCACCTCCTCCCGCTTCACTCGCTCTTTGCGGGCGCGGAAGGGCGATCGCCCGGCGGTCATCTCGTAAACGAGACAGCCCAGCCCCCACCAGTCGGGACTCATGGCGTACTTTTCATTGTTTATCACCTCCGGAGCTGGAGAGGAAGGGAGACAGGTTGTTACGGTTGGTAAAGTTGGTAATTACTCAGGTGAATCTACTCATGGAAAATTACAGGTTTTCCTACCCATGTAGCCCACAGTCCCCACCCTGCCTCTGATGAGTTCTCCGTCAGGCACTTTGATGGCCAGCCCCAGGTCAGAAATACGGATGTGTCCTGCAGCATAACAGTGGGGAGCATAATGCGTTTCATTTATTCAAAGCTCAGAGGATTATTATGAAGCCGTAATGCAGTTTGAAATTGTGCAGCAAAACAAAAAATGCTGCGCAATGCAATAACCGGTAATCTCAGCTGAAACTCACCATTGTCATCTAACAGGATATTCTCCGGTTTCAAATCCCTGCAAATAAGACAGCAAGTGTTAAAGAACAAAAGTATCGATTCGCACCTTATAATTCAAATCATTTAGAAACCTGATTCAGGAAAGCATTAAAGGGGACCTATTGTGCCTTTTCCTTTTCCTTTAGAATGTTATATATATTTTGTGCATGTAAAAGGTCTGCTAAGTTACAAAGCCCAAAGTCCACGCCAAAGGGAGTTACTCTCCCCCACAGAAACCAGTTCCTGAACTGTCTGAAACGCCATGCTTGAAGTCCCGCCTTTTCTTCCGTAACGTGGTGATGTCACAAAGTAACACATTTGCATAATACCTGCCTAGCGGCTAGTTTGGCACGCCCTCAAACAAAGCTAGTTAGAGTGGAGCTGGAGCGGAGTCTGAAGAGTTTGAGCGTGTAACATTGACAGTGCTACCTGTAGACGATGGATTCCCTGTGCAAATGCTCCAGCCCACAGCAGATCTGAGCGGCGTAGAACTGGACCCTGTCTTTCTCGAAGCCCGGCGTGCCCATGTTGTAGGTGTGAAACTTCAGGTCTCCACCGTTCATGATGGTCAGCACCAGACACAGAGCGTCTTTGGTCTCGTATGCATACGCTAAGCTCACCTGGAAGAAGAGAGGAGCATCGTTAAATGGTATAAAAGTGCTTAGACAAAAGGAGCAGACATGCAGATAACATTTATACTCTTCTTTTATACTCACAACAAATCTACTGTTGACTTTCTCTAAAATCTGCTTCTCGTTAAGAGCCATGGACTCCCCTTTTCTCTTCTTTATCCTCTTCTTCTCCAGCTTCTTGCAGGCGTACATCTTCCCTGTAGCTCTAACCTGGCAGGCACACACCTGAGGCGGAAAAAAACCCCACAATGCTGTCATTCAAATTGTAATACTTAAAGCATCGTCATCAACATGTATCAGTATCATCTTCATCATCATCTCTTACCTCTCCGAATCCCCCCTTCCCCAGCACTCGGTACTGTCTGAACGTGTCTTTAGTGATTGGTTGCCTGACAGAACACAGACACAGCAAAACCCATTAATAGACGCTCATATAGTATTGATCAGGACAGAGATGTTATCAGCGGAACTCAATACCATCCTGAGTCTGTTTCCTGTGCAGAGGGTGGGGCCTCTCGGACGCAATTTCACTTTCCAGACACGGATACAATCAAGGCTGCTCTAAAAGCCTGCTGTTTACTGCCTTTGATATGCACTCTGTGTAAAATATTTTCTTGTCTGGAGTCTTCATACTCCTCTGAAGAGTCTCTGAAGTGAAGCGGGAGTCTATCCAAGTCAAGTTTCTTCACCTGTCAATTAATTGTTTTGTTCTTCAAACTGATGTAATGTTGTGGGAAATCACATCTGACAGTTATTCCATGTGTTTAAATCAGAGGTCCAATGCAACCAACTACACTTATTATGAAATTTAATTTTGACGTACTTGTACTTTGCTTGAGTATTTTAACTTTATGCTACTTTATATTTCTTCTTCACTACATTTCAGAGGAAAATATTGTACTTTTTACTCCACCGCATTTATCTGACAGCTATAGTTACTATTTACTTTGCTGATTAAGATTTTACATACAAAACTTATGATCACCTTATAAGATACGATGCGTTATTATAGATTAAACTATGTAGCTGCATCTTTACCAACAACAACAGTAAAATGCTGCTTCCACATTCATGCATTGGTAACATTTATCCAATAATACGATATATGATAATATATCAATCACAGGGGTCGTTCAACAAATACTTTAAAGGAACAGTGTGTAGGATCTGGCGGTATCTAGCGGTGAGGTTCATCTTCTCCCATGTGCCAAGCATGTGAGATTGCTACGGTGGACGACGTGAAAACGCGAATGGCCCTCTTTAGAGGCAGTTGTGGTAAGAGTAGAGTGCTTAGAGTGTTTGTGTACGTGGGAAGTGAGTGGTGAAGCAAGACAGAGAGCGGCGGCAAAGGGAGCGAGTAATGTTATCGACTCCAGCCCAAGCAGGAAAAGTTAACAGAGTTTGGTTTGTCCGTTCTGGGCTACTTTTGAAACATTGCAGTGCAACGACTCTTATTTTCAGGTGATTATACACTAAAGAAAACATACTTATTAATATTATATTCCGTTTCTGCTTATAGATCCCCCTAATTGTTAAACACTGGTCCTTAAAGTAGTGTTATTATGGTAAGGATGGCCTCGACCTAGATGCCACCAAATCCTACACACTGTACCTTTAAGTAAAGTATCTAAATACTTCCTCCATCTCTGGTTAAAATGTTACTGACCTTTAAAGTGTGTCACAGGTTGCAAGATGTTGTGTATGCGCTTTTCAGAGATCATAAAGTGCTGAAATTAAGAACTGACGATGGGTAACTTTTAGTTCCTTTTCTATTTCTTCTTTTCTATTTCAGCTTTATTAGGTACACCTGTACAGTCTAATGCAATCCAATACAACAGTTCTGCTATAAAGTCGGCTTTTATGATGCCTAAAACACTGTCATAGGGGTATTAATTCAATTATATCATTTAGCATTGAGTTCCTAGTTAGTGGTGGTGTTGTGCATTATATTGAGAGGTGTGTCTAATATTCCTCATGTGTGTAAACAGATCCTTTATCTACGACCTCAGTAATAATGAGCGTCTGTGCGTACCTCTCCAGCATCTTCCACTGCAGGAATCGGTCAAAGTACATGCTGTTCTGGTAGTCGGAGAACGGAGCTCCACTCAGGTAGTCATGGACGGCCCTGGTCCCACACAAAACAGTTACAACGGAGAATATAATTCAGTCAGCAATATCTGTGCTGTTTGTTACATACAGTGCATAACATGAGGTATAAACAAACAGGTGAGAGTCCAGCAGACAGGTGAGAGGGGAGAAAGACGGATCGGCGACTCACTCGCTGCAGTTGCTGAAGATCTCCTTACATGGACTGAGCTCGAGGTTCTCTCTGCACTGGTCTGCGAAAACCTCCGCTATGTCTACACGCTGAGGTGACTACATCAACACATGTAAACACACACAGTGACACACGCGCACACATGCACGAATACATAACTTTTTATTACACATACTGCATCAGACTGAGGAGAAACACACATAACTCCTCATAGAGCATTAACACATGCACGCTGTGCAAACATGACATTGTTATTTTTGTATGTGTACGTTGACTACTACACCCTTGTAAGTGCCCTTGTGAGTGTTTTCATTCAGCTGTTACTCAACATTATTGTCTGCTTTTTCCACAGGATTTAAACATCACTCACTATAAGAGGTTACTAAATTCCCTTTAACAACAACATGTGAAATAAAAAAAGGTGGAAAAATGTACCAGATAAATAAAGAAACTTACTTGTTTTGAGAGAAAAGTCTTGATGATCTGGTCCCCTCTGCATTTTCTTTTTTCATCAGGTGTCACCTCATAATCTTCCTAAATAACAAAATAAATCACATCATTAACAACATCCTGTACTGCTTTTTAAAATAGAGTATTATCAATATCAACAGATGAAATGAAAGCACTGAATTTACTGCATCTTGTGTGCGTCAAGACCCACATGTGTCGTAGTAGATTATTCATCTGTGGGTGCCACTTTCTAATAAGTCACCTTTTATAAAGATGTATTTACCATTAGTGATGGTTAATAAATAATTTACTAACGCTTTATAGGTCAGATGTAAGATATTAATGACAACAACATTTGGGTTGCCAGGTTGTGAAATATCTCTCTGGTTGGTGTTTATCCTCCTCCACCATGACACTTCATCTTATTAGGTCTTTAATTCATCAGGAAGACGGTTTGACCTTTGAACTTCTGGGGAAAAAAACTGCAGTGCATCCAAAATGTATTTTATTAACAATTTTTAACTACAGACTTGTTTCTTATAAGAATCTGATAAACTCATGAGCTTATACATTAATAACATAATTTGTAATTGTAGAATTGAGGACTTAAAAAGTTAGCTCCATTCACCTTTATTAATGATAAAGAGAAACGTCAGCAAAGGGGATTTTTCACAACCTGGCAACCTAAAAGTTTATATTACTGGTTTATAACTGATCTATGTTTTATCCAGCATTAATATACCGATTAGTTACAACTTTATAAAGGGTGACTTATTAGAAAGTGGTACCTATTTATGTCATATACATAAAAGCGCCAAGCCCAGAGCGACTTAAAGGATACCAAGTATACTTTTGCAGTGGTATAAAAGCATTTTTTAGAGAAAAAAATAACTTAATTTCTTACATAAAACATGAAATAACAAAGAACTTTGTCTCCTCTGTCCTGGAAAAACACAATTTACTACAAAAAGGCTTGTGAAGTCAAAAAGCTTACAACATCCTCTATCCTCAGACCCTCGATTTTGGATAAAGGAAGGAACAGTTTTATTGGTTTCATCCAACCAGAAGAAGTCTGCTGAGATGAGGGACATGTTTCTTAAAAGTATATCCTCTTAAAATGTACTGATGATTCATGATCCTCCCTCCTCTCTGCTTTCCAATTGTGAAAAAAACGCCAAACTTCTGTCAAATTCTCTCTCTGACTTTAATGAGAAAAAAAATGCATAATTTGTTGTTTAATTTGTATGATGATGGAGTAGCTGCTGTTTAGTGGTGACGAGGACACCTCACACTCTGCATCTCTGTGTGTCGCTGTCACTCTCACATAAACATATGCTGCTCTTGGCTCCGTGTTTCAACATACGAAGCTGTTGACACAAAGAGGTTTTGGACGTTGCACGCTGGACATATTGGACTCTCTCTCTCTCTCTCTCTCTCTCGCAGAGGCAACGACATGAAGAGCGTTCTGCTCTGACGCATTTCGTAGCCAGCACTTTTAAATTCTCAAAAAAAGAGGGGGGGGAAGCAACATGGCGCCTGTGCTGCACGCTGGCCCGACTCTTTCTATCAGGGGCTCTTTTTTCCAACACGGTCCTGTGTTGCCTGGCAACCACACAGTAAACACGACGGGATTCCTTGAGGTCCTGGAGTGTCACAGTGTGTCACACCAGCGTCACCAGCTTTCCACTACAAAACACACACACACACACACACGCACACACACACACGCACACACACACACACACGCACACACACACATATATATTCAGTACATACACACATAAGCCTGGAGCTTAAGGAAAAACAAGCTTTAAAAAGACACAGCGTCACTGACACTTCAGAACAGAGCCAAAAGAAGTCCAGAAATAACTACATACTGCATATATACAAATGTAAATATATAGGAGTATGAGTGAAAGACACACAGAGAGAGAGAGAGAAAGGGGGAAAGAGCAAATTGTGATTGCTGCCAAGTCTTGATTAACTGAGGCTTTGTTATCAGAGGCTCCATAGAAATTACACACACACACACTCACACAGTAAATGAGCGGTTTGACTCCCACCCTTTGCCGGTGGGGGTCAGCCAAAGGGAAAAGAAGACGCCCCTTTAGCCTTTTGGAAGCAGAGGAGACCCAACATACACACAAATGCACACGTAAAAGTCTTCTTCTCGTGATGTAAGAGGAACCACTGGAACCCCTAAGCACATTCCTCCCTCTGTTGCGCACACCACCGAAACACACACACAATACCTGTTCCTCCAAAACTGTCGGGTTCACGCTTTCTCATGGCTTACACACTCCTGCTCAGTTTTTTTTAAAATATGTGTTTATCCATCCGTCCAGCCATCCATTATCTGTATCCGCTTATCCTATTCAGGGTTGCGGGGGGGCTGGAGCCGATCCCAGCTGACATTGGGCGAAGGCGAGGTACTCCCTGGACAGGTCGCCAGATTATCACAGGGCTGACACTTAGAGACAGACAACCATTCACGCACACATTCACACCTACGGGCAATTTAGAGTCACAATTAACC
This sequence comes from Sebastolobus alascanus, assembly GCA_916701645.2. Taxonomy (NCBI): domain Eukaryota; kingdom Metazoa; phylum Chordata; class Actinopteri; order Perciformes; family Sebastidae; genus Sebastolobus; species Sebastolobus alascanus. The sequence goes on from CAKAOJ020000061.1 coordinate 2,424,385, forward strand.
TGCATGTCTTTGGACTGTGGGAGGAAACCGGAGAACCCGGAGAAAACCCACGCTAACACGGGGAGAACATGCAAACTCCACACAGAAGGGCCTAACAATAACCAGTCATAACTAAATTAAATACGAAGCAGTTTTTCTTTTCAAAGTATATACAGTACATAGTAAAAAAAATATATATATATATATACACAGAAGGTGCACTTTAGTCCTGAAAAAAATTCAATGCAGGGTCCCAGATCTTATCGAACACACCGCCTCTATCTTCATTATACAATCTCAGTCTCTCCAGATGTAATGTGTTTTGCAAATCATACGTGGGTACAGAGTCCATTTACCACACTCACTCTTTTTTGCAATCCCCATTCCAAACAAAACAGCCATTTTTGTCATACTTATTGGCAAAAGATAAGGAGCTTGTAGCTCCGAGGATGGCTATGAGCACATTAGGTTCCCAACTAGGGCTGTCACACAAAAGCACCACTTTAAATCTTGTGTTTACCAGAGATGTGCTCACAAGTTTCTTGGAAATAAGTCATTCAGCATGAAAAAAACATTTTTAAGAAATCTTAGTCGACTGAGACCAAAACGACCTATTAGTTGACTAAGAGGCGGCAGCCCTGTTCCCAATGCATCCCAAAGGTCTCCTTGAAACAATAAAAGAAGCTTTTCCAATATAAAGTTGGAAGTGTAAAGGTTACTGCATGACCAGAAAGAATATGTTAAATGACTGATCATTAAATCGATTACTAACCGGTGAAACATCAGTAAAAAAAATGTGTAACTTTCCCTTCGAATAATAGAGTCTGTTAACGTTTTAAATTGTATAAAACTGTCTGACATTGACCGAACAATGATCTCTTTAAACGTTCGTCCCATTCGACCTCATCTTTTAGTTCTACGTGCAGCTCGTCCGCCCACGCCTGTTTAATTCCTGATGTGTTCAACAGAGCTCTGTTATGTAGGATCTGATTAAAAAAAAAGGGAGACCGCCCCGCGAGTAACAGGATCTAATCTATTTATTTATTGCCTCCAGGGACTCATGATCGTTCACGATTTCAAAGTTAGGCGTAGTGCTTCCTGACATAGTCTCAAATTTGTAAATATCTGAAAAAAGCGGGCTTGTAACTGTGCAAATGAGGCAAAGTTCGCCTTAATATATATATATATAGGTCACCTATATTACAGATATCTCTCTGTTCGCAGGTGGAGAAAATCATTCAGGCCAGGTAAAGGAATGCTTTAATGTTATCTGTTTCCAGATCTTTATAGTGCTGCCAACTACGAAGCTGTTCCTGCAGGGCAACACACACACAAATGTTCCCGCATATCCCACTAATGAACTAACTAATAGGTTTTCTTTTATAGTTTCTGGAAATGCATGATGACTAGATGACATAATAAAATGGTTTCTAGTAAACCTCATAAACTGCACAGGAATCACATGGTATTTAATCACTTGAGATACAAGCACCTGCCTGGTTGTAATCGCCCTCAGGCCTGGTTTATAGTCAGCAAAGGGGTGACTGAGCGCGGCCTCGGAGTTCGTCAAATGCGTCGCAGAATTAGCGCCAGCATGTGTTTGCGATGAGTGCCTGTAAAAGTGGTTTCCCCCTCGTGGAGGGTGACAGCCATTTTTAAGGCTGTGTGGTTGAAGGGTGGTGGTGGTGGTGGTGGTGGTGGTGGTGGTGGTGGGGGGGGGGGGGGGGTGCAGGGATTGGAAGGAGTGGTCTGGGAAACAATGCTGTCCTTTCTGTCCTGACACATGGCCGCAAAGATATTCTGGGCATAGATAAAGACTTAAATGTGTCATGTGGGAGCTATTCCGTCTAGACGCAGAGAGAAAGAGAGATTGGAGGGGTGGGGGGGAAACAACAAGCAGGGGGGGAGGAGGGGATCTGGCTGGTTGAATAATCACTACTCAGTTTAATTGTCTCCTCTGGCTGCATGACCCAGCACCGGGGTGCTTTCAGGCTGCGCTGTAATGAAAGTGAGTGCACTGAAAAAGTGGATGGGGGTGTTTTCCAGACCTGCATTCATCCAGGAAAGAGTGCTGCTTTTCCCACTACTCTAGCCACACCTGGGAACATCGGAGGAATTGACTATTCGCTAAGCCCCTCCCCTGTTAGTTACCGTCGCTACGCCTGTCAGGCTTTCCATTATACAACGGTACAATATGTAGTTTACAACTAGAAGGGTGCAGATCTCCACCAAGGCCGTTTCCATAAGTGAAAAATCATGCGTGCATCTGCCCCGTGATGCAGATCCGCTCCAACATTTTATGGATTCTTCCTTGGCCCATGCTACACCCTTCCACCAAGTTTCATGAAAATCGGGCCGGTAGTTTTTCCGTAATCCTGCTGACAAACAGACAGACAAATCAACAAACCAAACCGAAAACATAACCTCCTTGGCGAAGGTAGTAATGGGGACAGATTTACTCCTCGAAAAGTAAATCGTACTATCCTCTTTCTACTCTACTATTATATGTTTTGTTGTAACCAATGTGTATGTAAATACTGCCCCCCCAAGACTGTGTGCTAGTAAGGTGTCGCATTTTGTTAATAATTATTAAAGCAAGCGCAACAAAAGTGATTTTGTGACAATCATCACCTCAGTTGTATTCATTTAAAGGGTCATAATTTAATATGCACATGATCACCATATACAGTAGCCTATTTAATGCTAAAAAACTAGGCTAAAGCTACATGTTCCAGGCAAAGAGTCGACATCACCAGTTGGTGATCCGTGTAGACGACTAATGCCTAATGTTTGGGTTTTCAAACAGTATGCTTCACTTTTTCAAGAGAAAGGGATTTGAGGATGAGGATTACCAAGCAAATGTAAAAATATCTAACGCAAGTTTGGCTGGAGTTGCTGAAGTCTGAACTTCCCCAAACCGAGATTTAGAGCAGGACAGAGCCACTATCGTTACTCTACACACGGTTATATACTTCCATGTTCCATTGGTTGGGAAGATGCTATTTTACAAACCTGTAAACAACACAAAATGATGTAGTTAGATATGACCATTACTTTTTGAAATAATGCTAGATTAGGCCTATACTCCTCTAGGTAGTAGCCTAAAATAGTTGGCCAGACATGCTAATGAACACATTAGAGATAGATAACCATACTGTTTAATCCATTTCTTACACTTCTGCTCTTGTGTTTTTGGTTTTGGAAGGGTTAAAAAAAGACACCACCCCCCTTGAGATACCAATATATAGGCTATCTCTTATTAGAACCCCATGCGTCCAGCAGCTGGAGAAATCCAAAGCTTAACAGGCCTGCTGTTCCTGGTTAGAGCTAGCGTTAATGAACGGTCATTTAAGGGTTAAATGCTTTGTTCACAGACACTTTGATGGTAATTATTAAAAGGAAAAACAGAGTTGACTTGCCCCACATTTTCCTGGGGATATTCCGGGATTCGTAATGGCAAACTTCTGGTTAAAAGACACCCACTCAATGCGGTGTGTGTGTGTGTGTGTGTGTGTGTGTGTGTGTGTGTGTGTTTGTGTGTGTTTACCATCGCGTCCAGTAGCTGGATGCATCGTTGCAGTATCGGTCTGGTCTCACAGTAAAGACGGAACAGAAGCCGTCCGATAGGCAGTTTCTCACAGATGCTGACATAGTCCCTGTCTGCAGAAATAAAAAAAAAACACACTTTAAAACACACCAATGGACAAACACACTCTCTTCAGACGAAGGTGAGCACACACAAACACGTACCGACGCCGTTTCCCTGCTCAGTGCACTGGCTTATATGGGGGAAGCGAAGGATCTCCTTCCATTTTTTGCTCCTCCCTTTCCGCTTTCCTCCTCCACCTGTAAAACAAGAGGTGGAAATGAATATAATTAGAGAACTTCATAAAGTTGTCAAAGTTCATTTTCATCAGCGAGGAGCAAATGAAGGCCTAAAAGGAGAGGGAGGAAGAGGAGGAGGGGGGGTTGTATGTGTGGGCTCTCCCCTGAATGAAATCATAGTCTGTGTGTATATATAATTCATAGATTACGTCTCACTTCCTCCGTAAATCTCTCCTCTCTCTGCTGACTTTCTCCCTCACTCAGTAGCTTTTCTGAAAGTGGAACAGTGTGTGTGTGTGTGTGTGTGTGTGTGTGTGTCCACACAGACAGAAAGCCTATTCTGACCGGCTCAGTTCCCATCAGAACCCGGGACTTTGCCAGACTGGATTCCACGGCTCTGAATAATCGGCTTCCTGCAGCAACCTAACACCATCATGAGCAAAAATCACTTCGTTCCTAAAGGAAAACTTACAGTGCAGTCATCCATTAACGCAATTTATCTTCCCTTTCACATGTGACCGCCTCCACATTTCCCATCTGAACCATATAAAAATCACCTCGTCTCTTATACTGTTTAAACACAACTGTGAGAACTAATTTCGCTGTTTTCCAGCTTGCCGTGCCTTACGTCATGTTCGCCTCAGTTTGATTTTTTTCTTAATACGAGAAGACTGCTCTAATGAACTGACAGGGATTTCCTTTAACCGCTCTCCGCTGTGGAAATTGGCTGCGAGAGGCAACATTGAGAGCAGGAGAAGCAATGACGAGCAGACATCTTTAAGTAATAAGCCAGGAATGCGAGAGTCACGACGTCATGCCGGAGCCTCTGAGCGAAAGCTTTCACAGGTTTTCCCATCAATGCTTCTGCATTACCGCTTCATCCTTCCCTCCTCTGCTGTTTGAAACCTATATCTCAAATACACTGCGTTGCTTTTCTAATATGATATGATACACTCACTTGGACTTAAATTCAAGACTTTTAGATGTGAAGTTTAAAGACTCAAATTGCTATGTTTCGGTGTGATATTAGACATCATACAGGCCTCTTTTATTACTCATTATGATATCGTATCAGACAGTTACGGTGAAGCTGCTGCTATTTTTAAAAAAAAGAATATTAGTCTGGCCGACTACTTCTTGTGGCCAACGGGTGGATTGTAACCATTTCAAATACGATGAGTGTGCCACAACAGTCTCATGAACCTGAATGTAAGTTTTCTTCTTTCGCCTTTTGCCACCAAAGGAAAAAATACATATATACATACTTTTCAAGGCTATCTATTTGTTTTAAAGGAACAGTGTGTAACATTTTGGGGGATCTATTAGTGGAAACACAATATAATATTTAGGACTATGTTTTCATTAGTGTATAATCACCTGAAACTAAGAATCGTTGCGTTTTCGTTAGCTTAGAATGAGCCCTTCATATCTACATATGGAGCGGGTCCTTCACGGAGTCCGGCATGTTGCTCCGCCATGTTTCTACAGTAGCCCAGGGTACTCAGTTGGTTGCAATCTGCAACCACACCACTAGATGCTGCCAAATCCAACACACTGTCCCTTTAAGGTGTTGTATTTTTGTCAAATGCAAACATTTTTTGCCGGTATTTCTAATTTTTTTGCATTAATGTATACACAGGTAAATGCGCACCATTCTGTGGTATTTTTCATACTGTGAATACAAAAAAAAGTTAAATTCCTGCAAATATCAGCACTGATTTTTCATATGTTTTGGTACATGAGGTTAGAGCAGCCAACACACTTTTTAAACCATTCCTAACACATTTGATCCACAAAATCCACAAAAAAGCGTTCCCTTATTATAACTTAAGGTATGTTTTTAGATTAATGACCTTGTGTCACCACAGCTGACACACACAGAGTGGTAGGACCCATATCACCACGGACAAACGCCAAGCATGAATGTATTAATAACTCAAGTCAAAATACCCCTTAAGAGAATCATTAACTCCCAGCACCTGCTCCTCATCAACATTACTGTAGACCAAACAAGCTATAAACAGGCACACTTCCTTATTTAAGCACCAGTTGTTCTCTGAAAACAGTTAATATGTAAAGTCCACAGCAAAACCTCACTCTGCTGTGTTGCTGTGTGGTCCAATATGTTTAATAAAAACATGACGTATGCAGTGAGCGGAGAAGGTCATTCCCCACGGGGGCCACCAGGCTAAAAATGAATGCCACTGTAAGGTGTCTACGGATAAAAAACGTCCACCAAATGGCATATACTTCCTGTGGAGGGTCAACTCCGAGTCAGATGATTGTACCAAACGTCTGCGCTCCACCCGGGCATTCAACTTCTACACAATGCCGAGACAACCCCAAATAATGTAGTTCCTCTTTTTTCTTTCCTTCTCACTGCTCTCCACACCTATTTATTTTTTATTTTCTCTCCCTCCTCATCCCCCCGCTTCCTCGTCTCTCCTGCCATCTGCCATCACCTTCAGTTCTTTTCTCATAATCCAGCTTCTTTTTGAACTTTTCAGACTCTCTTGGGGATTTTCTGTCACCAACCATCATCTCTACATCATCGCTGCCAGCCAATGACTGACTGACCTCATTCGCCGCTTCGGGCCCGTCAACCCCCTTTGTTTTAGGGTTGGATAAGGTCATGAGTTTACAGCTTTATGGGCATATAAACAGAACATCGCTATAGATCAGTGGTTCCCTTCCTGTTTGGCCTTTTGACCAATGAAACAAAGTGATGTATACTGATGGTCACAGGTTGCACATATGGGGGGATGAAATTATCCAGTAGTTTACTGAAAAAAGCAAAAATTAGAGCAAAAACTTTCCCTTTCCTTTAGTGTGTTATATAGTTTTTTGTTCATGTAAAAGGTCTGCACATTTATAAATCCCAAAGTCCACGCCAAAGGGAGTTCCTCTCCCCCCACAGAAACACTGCTCCTGAACTGCCTGAAACGCCTCGCTTGAAGTCCCGCCTTTTCTTCCGTAACATGGTGATGTCACCAAGTAACACATTTGCATAATACCTGCCTGGCGGCTAGTTTGGCACGACCTCAAACAAAGCTAGTTAGAGCGGAGCTGGAGCAGAGTCCGAAGAGTTCCAATCACAACAGAGAGGGCCAGCTGACCAATCAGAGCTGACTGGGCTTTTCGGGAGGGGGGCAAAAGGGTGAAAAGAGGTGCTGCAGCACAGTCGGTATGAGAAAAATAAAGTGTTTTTTTTAACATTAAAGCATGTAAACATGTTCTAGTAGAAACCCAAAATACAAGTATGCACCTGAAATTGAGCATAACGGGTACTCTTTTAAAAAAAAGTTTTTCTGCTTTCATATCCTGTTGTTCATCTTATCAACCAGTCAGTGAAGGTCAATTAACGGGCCTCATTTTGCCAAATATAGCATGCTCATATTGTCGAATAAAACCATAAATGTTTGTGGAAAAAAAAAGAGTTAGGGCGTGGGAAAGTTAGCGGAAATGAAAACATCCAAACTGCTTGGAAACCTCTTACAGCACCCCTGTCAGCATGTTTAATTTGTCAGCCAGCTGCAACAAACTCCTTTATTCCATGAAGAAATATTGAGTAACAGCAGAGGCCTAGTTGGGTGCAAAGACCTGTATGCGAACACACCCAACTGCTCCCACAAACATGCAAATAACATGCATAAATTATTCATCTCCACATAAGAGACTCGTCCATTTGGATGTAACGAGCAACTTCCCGTCAAAAGTGTCTTTTGACGTCTCTAATGTCAGGTCAAATGAGTTCAGATTTTCTGTTGCATTGTTGGTGGCCGTCAGCTGTTGTATATCTGCTCGATGGAGGGGAAATATTCTGGCGGGACGTAGCAAACGAGGTCTGGGGGGGGGGGGGAGTCTACAAAAAGGATTGTAAATATCAACATAAAAGGGAGATTTTAAAATTGTGTTATGAAGCTGCAGGAAAACAAAGATCCACTTACAAGTGTTTTATGTGCAGATCAACTGTGGGTTCATGTTTAACAACACTGGGCTATTAAAAGTTTGAATATGCTCGTAAATGTCGTCCATAAACCCCCTTGTGCTCGCTCCCCGCATTTCTTTCTCTCTCTATTAGACAGTTCTCACTCTCTCATGGTCGGTCACTTACACACGAGTAGAAATATGCGCTGCGCCGGCGTTGGTACGCTGCTGCTGCTGCTGCTGCACAGCACAGGAACTTGTCAGTATAATTTGTTCCATGAGGGCAGTGTGGTCGCCGCCCTTTATTTATGTTTCTGCTAAGCAGCTCTGACATCATGAAGGCATGTCAAGTGAAGCAAAAATAAGGTCAGAGAGAGGGAACGACATCCGTCTGGCGCGACACCAGGGGGTTACCGGCATCCCAAACATCTGTGTGTTGTTTCTACTGTGACCTCTCTCTAGTAACGTCCTCGCGCTCAATTTAACCAACTCGGGGCAGTTCTGCGGGGCCCCATCGTCCGTCCACACGTTCAAAAACGTCCGCTTAGCTGTGAGGTTATATTCACAAAGTGTTGACACGCAAAAGCATCCACACACTCACTCTCATACTCACACTCACACAGGGTCTCTTGAGGTTTCAGACACCTCCACTTGCACTGTCTCTCCAGACGTGCACTCAGATCTGCTGTGGACAAGCAGCCGAAAACCACATCCTGAAGCTCACGCTGTGCATCTGGCATACATGTAACAACAACATCTGCAGCAGAATGTGATGTGTGAGCGCTGCTGCTGGCAGAGACGAGCTGTGAATACTTGCTGTTCTCTACACCTACACTGTGCAGAAAAAGGGAGGAAGATCTCTGTGACTCTTCTCTGCACACATCTCCTCCCGTGTGCCGACCTAAAATTCCATCCTTGCTCACAAAACGGCCGATTATCCCTTTCTGATTATTCTCACATCACCTCCTTTGTCTGATGCGTTAAATGTCGGCCTCGCGGTTGAGTCACACACCGCGGTGGTCAGCGAGGTACCGACGGCGACGACAGCGAAGCCAACCGGCACCAGACGATGATACAAACGCCTTTGTTCTCTCAAAGTCTCCCTCTTCCTTCTCTCCAACAACGTCCAACTGTTCAACACTTGGAATGTATTTGCATTAGAGCTGCAGCAGGTAAGGGCGCGTGTTCTTGTGTATGCAAAAGTGGTAAATACACAACAAGCAAATTATCAAGCGAAGGAGAGAAGTTTAGATTGGCACTCCCTCTAAAAAACATCCTCCTCCTGCTTCTCAGGGCCCTGCTGAGTGATACTTAACAGCATACATTTTTGATTTTTTGCAAAATGCATCTCATACTAGATATCTTTCTCTTGGAAAATCAAAACTGAGACGGTTGGAAATAAATCACACCTTTGCAGATGTGTGGTTTTTGTGGGTTGTGCAGCAAATGTTTGCATGTAACTATGTATACAGTATGAGCAGGGATGTAGAGATGAATGCAGATGGAAGATAAACTTAACACTAATATATATGTTAGGGATGTACCGATACTGGATCGGATATCGGGCCATTACAGACTCAAATAGCTGGATCGGATATCAGTGACAATGGCGCCTATATATTTAATTAAATTCTATGTTTATATAATATATACACTATATACTGGAATTGAATCCAAATTTGACCAATTTGTTACTGATAATTGTTGTGAAATAAACCCCTTAAGGGGTTTATTTCACAACAATGACCCGCTAGCTGTACATTATCCCGCTTATTACACGGCTACTTACTTAAGAAATCAATAATTTGACACAAAAACGGTCCGCCAGAGTCCGACATCAGAACTGCGCCCACAGCAACGGTCGGTTATAAGTAACAACGGTCTACTATGAAGAAATAACAGACCGTAGAACGCCTAGATTGACCAATCAGAATCGAGTATTCAACAAAGCCGTGTAATAAAAAGGTTTACTTTACGCCTTAATTGTAATTCATGTTAATTTGAAGATTTTTTTGCTAGGTTGTTGGTGTACTATCTATTATTTTAATAATAAATAACAATTCACAAAATTTGTATCTATGTATTTATTTGTTGCACTTTGTTTTACAAAGTTAGGAAAGCAATGTTACACTGGTATCGGATCGGTACTCTGTATCGGCCGATACCCAAAGCCCAGGTATCGCTATCGGTATCGGGACTGAAAAAGACGGATCAGTGCATCCATAATGTATGAAATATCTTACCAGTCTATTAGATATACCTGTACAAGATAATGCAATCCAGTCGACATCACTACAATAAATCCTGTACAAGTTTTTCATTGATTCAACCCCATAGTAAATTTTGAGGCCTTATTTAGCACTTTGACCTCTACGTGTGAAAAAACCTGTTGTTGAAAAGAGGACACTGGTTAGCTCTCGGGTTCAGTTTAACAGTAGCAAGTGTGTTTTTGTGTGTGTGGTCTGTGTGCCACAGGAAGCTGAGGGAAACGCTGCCCAGACCTGAGCAGAAGGGGAGGACTATAGCAGGAAGAAGCTCTTTGTTGCCCTGTTCCACCATGATGTCACGTCGGCCCCTCTCTCTGTCCGGCCGCCTTATTGCCACCCCGAACGAGGCTCTCCGACCACGTATTCCTCGTTATCGCAGCAATAACGGCACGATCTAACATCTGCTAACGCTCTCAAAGCGCACATCTGTGACATGCGCACCTTCTACCTGGCAACACTCGTATATTCTTTTGGCTGCTGCGGGAGTCACATGTTAAACCACTTAATGTCATAAACTCAAAATCGGTCATAAACAATAAAAGAGAGATCTTATCATCAGTGTCGGTGCCAGGAGCACAGCTGTGTCCCGAGTTTGCTGCGTTGACAATAACACCTGAATTTATGCTGTATTTATTTGCATGAAAGTTACATGTTCATGTTAAGATTGATTTACATAGAAAATCAGTGTGTGACGTTTTGCTCACAGCTCAAAGCTTGTGTGACTCTTTGTGTCCTTGTAAACATTGCTGCTATAAATAGCAACCAGCCCAAGGGCAGGAGCGATGTGTTAATACAAACCGAGGTGGTCAAACCGGTCCATGACCTCAGAGCTGGCGAGCTGTGACAGTTGTCGCTAGAGTAACCGTGTCTGTAACAACATAAGTGAACAACCGTGTGTGTGTGTGCGGGGAAGGTAATCGGTGTGAGAACTTGCATGCAAAGGGCAGAAATCTCTCACAAAGGCAGCAGAAGGCCCGGTACATTTCCTGTCTGGGACAGAGTCATGTGCCACAAGTTTCCTGTCCTATAAATATATTAAATATGGAATGTGAAGGAGGGGGAAAAACATTCAATAGAGAGTGAAATTATATAACCCACCGGGCTGTCCGATCAAAGCACCACACACACACACACACACAGCCCAGGGCACGCTGGGTGATACACGCTGTTTGCTCATCCATAAAGATCCAGGAGGACAGAGCATAGTCCACATGAAGCTATAGCCATTATGGGACGCTGCTACGCTCGGACACGGCGTCAGTGTGTTTGTTCACCTCCATAAATGTTTTGATAGGGTTGAAACATTATGGAAATGTAATCCTAAATCACCGCGAGGGATGATTTTATTTCCCCTCGCTCGGAGTGAATATCTGCAGTTACATCACAAGTGAGCAAACATCGAGGAAAGTGCTTCCAATGAAAACAAAAAGGTCCAACTTATCAAACTGATGGAGTACATGGTGCAACTTACTGCATGTGGATAGATATTATTGAACATGTGTGTGTGTGTGTGTATGCGCACAAAAACCCATCCCGGAAATAGGGTTAAAGTGATTACATTGCCCTTCTCAAGCTGTCTCTATCCTCTCTAGCTGTTTCCTTTTTGTCCTCAAACACACACACTCTCTCTTCATGAAGATATTTGTTCCACGTCTCGCTCCTGTGTTGACATTCCTTGTTCTTTTGTTCTGTTTTGGCAACATCCCTCGAAAGAAAAAAAAAAAGGTAGGCTACTTGAGAGTGTGTATCACTGGAAACGCACAGCAGGCCTCAAGGAAGAGCTGAGATTTATTGTTTTTTACAATATTAGATGTCATAAACGCCTCTATTTTTCTCCCAGAACGCACGTTTAAAGAATCCCCAGGCCATATGTTCCCATAAATAACCTACAGTGGGATTATAGCCTCATACACACATTACTATTTCCTCCTCCTAAAAACATAAACAAGGTGAAAAGATCCCTTTGTTTTTATTTAACTCACAATTTAATAGATTTTAAAGGTGACATATCATGCTCATTTCCAGGTTAATACTTGTATTTTGGGTTTCTATTACAACATGTTTACATGCTTTAATATTAAAAAAAACATGATGATTTCTCTCATACTGTCTGTCTGTCTGAATATACCTGTATTCACCTTCTGTCTGAAACGCTCCGTTTTAGCACCTGTCTCTTTAAGACCCCCTCCTGAAAAAGCCCAGTCTGCTCTGATTGGCTTGCGAGAAAAATGTGGTGCATCTTTGCAAATGTAGTTCTCAAGCTGTGGGCAGTGTATAGAAGCAAAGAGACGAAACTCCATTTTGGACTGAAAACGCTTATATTTATAATATTTTATGGTTCAACACAGGCCATTTCGGTAGAATATGACAATAGAATAAAACTAATGTCTGTTTTACCTTTTTACGGCACTTTCTAAGCGGACGTTTTACTGGCGTCCGGTAGCAGCTTTCAGTCCAAAATGGCGGAAGCGTAGCTTTGCTGCTGGGCGCTGATGATGCAATGGAACGAACAATTAACTTTCACTTCTTGGCAATATACGTTCTTTGCTGTGGGTGGAGATACTCAGATGGGGGGGCGGTATATTGTCATGAGCCTGCATGTGACATAGGAAGAAGAGACAAATCTGAATGACTTGTTGAATCACATGTTTTCTGACCTAGACAGCCCACATAAAACTGACTGGTTTGTCTTATTTTACAGTTTGTGGGTTGGTAGGCACTCCAGATACCCAAACGTATGTGCACAAGCACTGAGAAAGTGAGTTTTTCATGATATGTCCCCTTTAAATTATATGAACTCATGTAATTTCAGGCCCTACAATGTCTGACCATGTTGCGTGCGTGTACATAAGTTTCCATGGATATGTTGAAAAAGTGCATAGTCGAGCATTTAGCTCCTCATACAACAGGAGACATTAGGGAGGAAGCTTCATAAGCTACAGTATTGATTATCCCGCGATTAATGCACATCAAATATTCATCGGACGTTCCATTAAAGAGATGTGGCAGCAATGCAGAGCACAGGAAGCACATCTCAGGCCGTATAGTATGCATCAAGACACGATAAAATGCTGCATAAGTAATCATCTGTATGTCTGACACGGTGAAAAAAGATATCATCAGTTTGGCTGCTCGGTGCATTCCTGGAGTACTTTAGCGACGAGCTATTAAAATTCACATTTTCTCCGCATCCACTTTCCCCCAGCCCACCTATTCTACTTCTACTTTCGATAATTATCTCCTATATTTCCCAGAATTCCACTCGACAACCCCCAGAGAAAAGGCGTGAACTTGCTGCATCCAGCTGAGTTATGTATACTGTATGTGTGGGTAGAGGCAGCAATAACAATAGAGATAGTAAGAGCCAGAGAGCTGAATTTTTCCACTCAAGAAAAAATGAGTCACACTCCTACTCAAAACACAGCGAGCCTTGTGGCGGGTTGTCGATGGAGAAATGGGTATCTCTACTTCTTCTTTGGTTTATTTCTCCACGTTTATCCGCTGGTAGAAGATGGGGAGCCAAGGAAAAAGCCCTCGCGCTTTAATTCTGAAGGATTCACACAAAAAAAACGTGATTTTAACGGTTGATGCAGAAAAGTTTCTGTCAATTTCAACTGACACTGTGCTGGAAATATCCCAGGATGAAATAATTACTTTGTACAGTTACCTGCATGAAAAAGAAGCAAAAAAAATTGGTGCAAAAAAACATAAGAGATTCTTTCCTTTGCCGTCGTTTTAATTTGGAGGAATATTTTCATAAACATCTTAAAGTACGCAAAAATCAAATTCTCTCTAAAGAAAAACTATGCTAGTAACACATTCATATGTAATAAATATCAGTACCAAATGCTTGCTAAGCTTGCTGACATAACCACAATGACAATGCTAAGATTAGCTTATTAGCATGCTAACATTTGCTAGTTTGCACTATTTTCAATAAAGGTTGATGAACTGAAAAATGAAATGAAGAACAACTTCTGCTGACTGAAAATATGAAACTTGCGTGCCAAATGATGTTTTGACAGAGAAAGAGTGATGTGGAAGTATGTGTTTATGTAGGCCTATGTTATGAAGTTGAGGATGAGGTTCAGCCAATATGGCTTTATGCCAAATTCACACGAAGTGCGGCCTGCGGCAAGCTGCCATGCAACGTCTATAAAATGCTGCGGCGGCCGCTCCAGAGCTCAGCGAGCTGCGGCTGTTTGATTCTGTGGCGAAATGCGGCCAAACAAAAGTTGGGAAAAGTTGAACTTTTAGCGGCTTTTAAAGTTTTACCTTTAGACGTGCGGCCAGAGAGGACCTGCAGCCCATCAGTAAACAGATCCTGTGACTCCTGTGACATGTTGACCTATGTTACAAAGAATTTCTTCCCGCCTGAAACACATAAACACGCCTCCCGGCCGCAGAAAAATGTAAGAATTGCGAAGAGCCGCACTTCATCCTACAGGGATGTCTGTACCAAATTGAAATATCTCAATCTGGACCAAAGAGACGGACGCCACTAGCATGGCTAAAAATGTTTATATTTGTGGTCCCTGACTTACTATTTAGGGATGCACGGACCCAACTTTTTCAGTCCCAATAGCGATACCTGGTCTTTGGGTATCGTCCGATACCGAGTACCATTCTGATACCAGTGTTTAATTAATAAGCTGTCGGCCTCACTGTATGGAAGTGACTGGGATCATTCTTTTATGTGTAAGGCGACATCAGACTTGACTTAAACATTGCTTTCCTAACTTTGTGAAACTAAATGTGACAAATAAATACATAGATATATAAATTTACTGAATTGTTATTTATTATTAAAGTGATAAATCGCACACCAGCAACTTGGTAAAAAAAAAATCTACAAAATTAACAGGAATTATAATTCAAGTCAATAATGTACAGTATATAGTATATAAACATAGAACTGAAGTGAATAGATCGGCCCCATTGTCACCGATATCCGATCCAGCTATTTGAGTCAGTATCGGCCCGATATCCGATCCGGTATCGGTGCGTCCCTTTTAATATTACCAGTAACCAGTAACCCTGACTGTCAGTAAACTCTGTGGGGTCTAATGTTGCAGGCTACGTACTCCTGAAGCATGCATGCTGGGAAGTGAAAACATAAAAAAATCACAACTATGGCTTTAATAATCAAAGTGAATCACCTTCGAGAGAAGTCATAAATATGAGATGTGTAAGAGTGGGTCACGAGCAGCCCCGCAGCTGTTTGCAACAGACTTTCTTCACAGGTTTTCTTTTCCGTTTCTTTCCCGTCAGTAGAACCCAGCGAGGAAACGTCAGGCTGCTTTCCCCCTCGTGTATTTTACGCTCTAACCCTCCATTAAGGCTCTCTACCCAATAAAAGTCGACGGCATTATGTCATGGCTCCGTCCTTTCAGAGGGGTCCTGAGGGAGGAGGAGCACTCCGGAAAAGTGTTTTTGTTTGTGTGGAAGTGGGAGAGAAAGTTTTTTTGTGCGTGAGAGAGCCTGGTGTATATTATTCATACTGACGTTACCATTAGCTGACAGGTGGAGGATCAGACGGGATAACAAAGACCCGAGTTGTGTGTTTGATTCAAACAGGTTACTCAGCTCGTTTCACTAGAAATTTGTCGGTACTGACGACAGCAGCTCCCCCAGCTTGCTGAGACTTGCTGTAGCATCACATGATGGAGCAACACCACCCTGACTCCCACCCCCCCCCATCCCCCCAACCCCCTCCGAAGAGCTTGAAGACACTGTGCATGTTCAGAGCCCACACAAATCGCTCGTACAGACAAATACTTCATGCCTGTTATCTCATGTTATCTTGTATCATGCATAGCTTCTTGTAGTCACTGATCATGTGATGTGATGTTTGAGTACTAATCAAAAAACATCCTCTTGAGAGTGCGATGGGGCCCCAAAAAACAACAAAAACACATGATATCATTGTTTTCAAACACAACAGAATCCATTCAGGGCATCCCAGATGACTTGATACACGACCATATTTAGGTACTAATCACGTAAGGCTTTTCTCTATGGATTCTCCCATTCGTAATATAGCACACAAACGAGTCCAACGTTCATTAGCAGCCACATAATTCTGGACCGATGTCAGATAACTGCAAGATGTTACCAAGTTTTAATTTTGAAATCCAACAGGCCCATTAAATGACTTCTGTTTGAGACATGTAACTTATACCAGAGCTGCAAATAACCTTTAGTTTCATTATCAGATTGGTCTGCTGACTCTTTTCCGCGATTAATCACTCAGTCCATCAAATGTCAAAAAGCAGAAAAAAAATGTTTCCAGGAGTCCAAGGTGACGTCCTCAAATGTCTTGTTTTGTCCGACCAACAGTCCAAAACCCAAATACAGTACATTCAGTTTACAATTATATATAACAGAAAAATCAGCAAATTCCCACATTGGAGAAGCTGCAACCAACACATTTTGGGGCATTTTGACTTGAAAATTTACGGAAAAGATTAAACAATTATCCAAATAGCTGTCGATTAATTCTCTTTTGATCGACTAATTAATTAACTGACTAATTTTTGCAGCTCTAAATTGTACCGTAATCCTCATCCAAAGCATACATATATAGTAGAGCTGCTACGATTAATCGATTAGTTGTCGACAATTAAATTAATTGCCAACTCTTTTGTTAATCGATTAATCGGTTTGCGTCATTTTTTAAGATAAAAAAAAGTAAAACTTCTCTGATTCCAGCTTCTTAAATGTGAATATTTTCTGGTTTCTTTACTCCTCTATGACAGTAAACTGAATATCTTTGAGTTGTGGACAAAACAAGACATTTGAGGACATCATCTTGGGCTTTGGGAAACACTGATTGACATTTTTCACCATTTTCTGGCATTTTATAGACCAAACAACTACTCGATTAATCGAGAAAATAATTTAATAAGAAATTAAAGTGATTCCTCTATTGGCCAAAAACAAATACATGTATCACTGTTGACATGTAGAGTATCACAGTCTTCCAAAGTCATTCTTTCAACCAGTCTGGCTCTCAATCTGATGACATTAAAGCTTTTGTTTGACAAAATGATGCGGGAGGAAAAAAAAGGGCAAAACAAATGGAGCGAACAGCTGCCATGTTCCCATCATCACGTCTCACCTTAGTTACCTGGAAATAAACTAATCCTTCACTACTCAGGTGAGGTATCATTTAACGTACTGCTTCTATGAAGCCCTTCCCTGTACTGAATTCTACACCAAATGTGACAGAAGGGATTTTTTTTTTTTTTTTTTTTACTCGCGCAACCACAACCTCCAAAAACACAGAGACAGCCCAGATGCAAAAGCCAGCAGCAGGCATCCGAGTGGAATTCGGTGTAGTGGCCCAAACTAAATACCCCGGCTCTGCTACAGCAATTCAAGGAAGGCATCTGGATGCAGCGATGCAGTTTTTCCCCCCTCACTCTCATTCACTTGGACAGCCGATGACGTTCGCTCGCCTGGCTTGGAATCTGCTGCTGCTGCCAGCAAGAGTTGTGAATGGGGACGCACACACACACACATAATAAGCCCAGGGTCTACTGCGCTGATGCTCGCGTCAGAGCAGCTGGGTTCGGGTTACATTTAAACAAAGGAATTCACCCCCACACCCCTCATCTACAGTATACCCTGGTATTAAATCTGCTCCCTCTGTGTCACTACATGTCAGCTAACATAAAAAAAAAAAGGCAGATCCAAACAGATCTCGCTAAAACAAACAGCCATGAATAACTTTTTCATCGTGCCGTGACCCCCGATTTCCCCAGCTGAGCTTTTACGACGGGTTAACGGTAGAACTGCAGCCGTCAGATCATACTCAGATGACCGCGCAGGAGATCGGGGTGTTTCATTTCACTGCGTGCTCATCATCCATAAAGTATCTTCCGCAGAGACCGGAGAGCAGCTCCACAGGAAGATGGAGCTCGGATGGCAATAGCCCACTCAGTTTGTTATGTAACGATCAATTTGATTAAATAGCTTATGGGGCTGCATCTAACCGATAGCGTAGAAAACCATTTGGCTTTATGTAAGAGAGTGGTCACTTGACGGGGGGGTCAATATGACCTTTTTTTCCTATGGAAATCCATACGAGTTAGATTTTCCACTCATATGAAACAGCATATTGGTCGTAAATCCTCTCTGATCCTGAAGTTTAAACCGGCTGGTTTTAATCTCCCACCTCTCTAATCAATGAGAAGTGTTCACTTGATGGTAAAATCCAGACCAGTACTGTGTGACACAGAAGAGCCAAAGAGCGATGGAAGTTGGCACAGGGGCCTGTTTTGCTCCAGCTCCTGGCCCGGGGGGATATCAATCACTTTTTTATGTCTACGCTTCGCTGCCACTCACTCACACACACACACACACACACTGTTTTACTGATTTTGGGAGGTGTGAGGATGGACGCTGGCATGAAACGCGGCAAAGTGGAAACTGGGACTTCCTGTTGTGCGTCCCTGGGAGCGTTTTGGACAAGAGGATGCATGCCTCTCGCTTCGGCTCTCACTCGCATAAACAAAGAGGGAATAAACAGGTCTTTCTTCGCTCCATTCACATCCTCTCGCTGTTGCTGGTATGTGGCCTAAAGTGAGCCTATACTGTGTATGCTATAGAGGTCGACCGATTTATCGGTCGGCCGATTAATCGGGCCGATTATTTGACATTTTTTCATAATCGGCATCGGCCGATGCCTGATCATATTAAGCCGATTATCAAGCAGGCAGATCTGCGGGCAGCCCAGTGTTGTTGTTGCTGTGGAACACGTGTGACACCGCCCCTTGTGTGTCAATCAAATTGCCGTTCTGCCGGGAGAAACCGGTAGGCTTAACTTCTTCTCTTTCAAAGCCCTATATATTTAATTGGTTAGATATGAAATGCTCCGACGTTATCAATTCTGTTTTTGGTAACGGAGAATTTCTCTCCGTAGGTGACGTTAGCTGCGTTTGGGGCGGAGCAGCTCTCACAGACACGCTGCTGCAGCGCAGACACACACAGAGCTTCTGCTCTTAGTAACTATGGCGGAGAACCTAAACTTATAAAGCGTGATTACACTTTACTAGAGTTGATGCTGACAATGCTTGTCATAAGTGCAAGTTTGCGTGTGAGGGCGGAAACACGAGCAATTTATCGAAACATTTAGCAAAAAGTTCACTTCCTCATCAAACGTGTCTATGGGTCCTACAGAGCCTCTATGACGTCACTGGCCTGTGTAGTCCGCAGCAGATATGAGCAGCAGGCTGTGTAATACGAGTGAACAAAGTTATTATTATGTTTTGATCACTTAGATTATGGCCATATAGCTTGTAACGGTGTCTGTCAACAAACATAAATAAAAAACATGCTTTAGGACAGTTTTGGAAAGGTGCTTAAAAGGTTTTGAGCCCTGTACTATTACTACTATTAACCATCATGCACAAAATAAAATATGCACTGCAGTGCAGACACAAAGTGCAGATTGGAGAGACAGACCATAAGTGTTGTTCAATAAATGTTTACTTAAGTTAAGACATTTTGTGTATTATTTGTTATTATTAAGCTGTTATATTTTATCAGATGGAGGAAAAAAAGAAATCCAGCCAAACATATCGGCAAAAAAAAATCGGCATCATATATCGGCCATCGGCTGTCCTGATTCTGTAAAAAATCGGCATCCGCATCGGCCATAAAAAACCCATATCGGTCGACCTCTAGTATGCTACCATACATATGAACGGAGAAGCAGGAGAGTTACAACCCTGGGCCCTGTAAGATAAAACCTCTAATGATTCCCCACAGTTAAAGGACACTCACAACAACCTGTGACACGCTTCAGTGCAACATATCTGAATTCAACTGTTGATCCATACCCTCACACGGCTGCATTTGTAGGGGCCATTGATCAGGCTGCGGAGAAAAGTCGTGCTTCAGCCGTTAACTCAAAGAAGCGTCTCATCCCTTAATGTGAAACTGTAGAAGGCCCTTTCTCTCCCACACACTGGGCCTTGGATGAGCACCAATGGAGCAGCTGGGACAAGCGAGATCTGTCACGGGTCATTAACTGCTCTTATTAATTCATGAAGCTTAATTCACCCTAGCCCGAGTCGTGCTCTGCCTGCCTGCCTGCCTGCCCCCCCCACGAAACAAAAACGTCCAGACTGACCCGCAGGCGAACGGTGTCCTTCGTTAGGGGTTTTGACAGCATGTCAGCTTCCTGTTTCACTTCATCACTCCGTTAATTCCCATGAAACTCTCTCTCTCTGCCCGGACTAGTTTTCTCCCAAGTATGTCATCATGTGAGATAAATGGAAGGAGCTGCCAGAGTCTTGTCCTGCGTCACCCCCGCAACTCCACAGAGACCGTTGCCACATGAAACCACGTGCAACCAAACTTCTTGTGTGTGCCCCATAGACTGTTTATAGAGTCTACGGTGTGCACTTGTGAGAGTGTGTTGTGTATATTAAGATGCATTTCTAGTAAAAGGTTTCACAATTTATTCTGAAAAGACACAAGTATGGCACACATCCAGAGTTCCAAAGAAGTATGATGTTTTTAACCCACTTGTTCCCTAAACAGGTTCAGGGACCTCCAGAAGACTTTAAGGGAAACAATCATGGCGTCAGACTGCCTGGTGTTTACCTGCAGGCCTTCCTCCTGCCCTCAGCACGACCCTAGTCTTCCTAGAAAAGAGCTATTAATAACACCATATACCTTTATATTCCAGTCAGACTACATGTGGCCTTCTCAGACACTCTGATAACCAGAGTCCCTCCTCTGTGCAGAGCAGGCCCCACACACAGATTTCAACATCATCAGATCACAAATGCCAGCCAGCCAGCCTGCACTCATTTATTCTCTGTGTATAAAGAGTTATTCCCTGCCTCCGGTGTGTGCCTCAGCATGTATAATGTTGCGAAAGAGCGCATTCATTTGCGCAGACAGTGAAAGCGGATGTGGGAGGCAGATTTTTTTTTTTTCTCTCCCCTCTTACATACGTGGGAAAACGCATTAGATCTGTCAAAATCAGCGAGGATAAAATGATCCATGAGATTAATTTTAGGATGGAATTTATCACCATTTTCACTGGGATGCGTTCGTTCTGTCTGTATTATTGCATAAGAGTGTTTTTTCTGTTGCATCTGTAGGATTTACCTGCTGCTGTACTGAGCCGTACGGGCTACCTACTGCCGTCATCGTTACGATTATTCTCACCTTTTCTGCATATCGGGCGCAAAATGTGACACAGCCAGGCCTAATTAACTATTAGCTCTTTTATGTGCCAACTTACCCTCTCTGGCTTTTAGCAGTACAGTGTTGGCTACTATGTTCTCCAGCTCCATCAAAAAAAAAAAAAAAATCCTAAATGCAGAGGTTTTCGGTTCACAAGCGTCTGCAGCGAAAACAACGTCCTTCAGCTGGTGCGCTGCTGCGTGTGTGTGTTCTCTTCACTCCTCGTCGGTATCCGAGCGAATTTCACTCATATCAAAGTCGTAGCGGATAAAACAGGATGTCACAGATTCGCTTGCAATGTAAACTGAGCATGGTTCTTCTTGTTGTGGGCTGGAAGTGCGGCGCTGCATTTCTACTCCAATCCCCCCAAAACCATTCCATGCGTAATTTGGCTGCGGAATCTCTCCGACGCAGAGAGTGTTCAAGTCGGAGGAGCCGATGTATGCGAACCGGGGTCCTTCTCACAGCGGATTCTTTACAGCGGTTCACCAGCAGGACACTAGCAGCTTTACATTACAACAGCAGGGGTTGGTTGAGCGCTCCAGAGAGGACATCAAGCGCGCCCCCCTTCCCCTCTTGGTGCGTAATCAAAATGGGCTGGGCCTCTCTGTCACAGCTGCGTCAAGACGGAGAAACAAACAACTCCACCAGAAGTGAAGCTAATGTGTCAGCAAAATAAAAGCATAGTACCAGTATTTTGTAGGATGCAAAAACATAAATAAAATAAAATAAAATAAAATAAAATAAAATAAAATAGTACCAACCTGAGCAGATAATTGAGAACAACTGTGAGGGAGCTCTTTGTCACACATTATATTACTGGACATAAATGCATGTCTTCTGAACCACTTGTTGTAAAGCCACATAAATGCTCGTTCTCCTCTTCCTCTTGCTTTAAACTGCACATTGCCTCTATTGCAAAGACACAAATAGGGGTAAAATTAGCAAAATTACTGTAGTAGTGAACATAGAGTGGGGAAAAGGTACAGTCGCCCTCTGGTGGTAGAATTTCTACATGATGAACTACATAACAGAAATGTCCTTATATGATGGATACATTGCATTAGGAACCAATCCCTCTTAAGATGTACTGTGTGTTCCAATACCCATACTATTTAGTATGCCAGAAAAAGATTTAGTATGTCCCAATACATAGTATGTCAAATGCAGTATGCCCAAAATACCAGGATGTCCTACTGCATCCGGTCGCAAGCCAGTATGCTTTTCTGGCTATTCTGACCCACAATCCTCTGCACAGCAGATATATGAGCAAGAGGGTCAAAGTTCAAGGCGCAATGTTATGACGAAGTAGTATGTCCCAATTGTATGCATTCTGCATGCAACAGTATGTAAGGGCAGCTGCAGTACGTACTAAAAGTAAAAAGAAAAAGTATGTGACGTATGTACCAAACGTATGTTTGGAACGTTTTTTTGGAAGACATGTTGACATGTGAAACACAAGTGAGGACACGTCACAGCTGACATTTACAAATGATGCCATGACCCATGATTACAAATTAAATGGGCCCGTATGGCTGTAGGTTTTTAATTTCCATAACACTTGTTTGTCTCTGGGCCATATCAGGTCAGTAAGTCCATGTCTTCCTTGTTGGTGGCACTTGAGAAAGTAGGAATCAAATCCTGAGACTCCAAAAGTGCCTATAGGCACCCTATAATAATAATGATATCGTAAATATTGCAATATGACAATTCTATAGTTGAGTTGGAGGCTCATATCTCCCATCATGTCCAGATGACCTAAAAGCAGTTGGCCTGATGTAACCTATGGGTTGTTATTATCATTATGTAATGAAAAAAAACATCTTGATTGTTTGCTCGAAACTCTTGAGACAAATCTTGTTCCCTGTTTAAACCCTTAAGATTAGTCTGTGGCACAGAACAAAGAGCCCCTTAACCACTATCCAACTTTTTTCCCCTCCTGATTCATTTATGCTGCAAACTCCTTCTGTAGGGACTTTTATTTTGAAGGTTGCCTGGAATTCATACTTGTGTAACTGTAGCCTACAGAGCTTGACATCCTTCTGGATTTTTTTTTTTTTTTGAATACAGGCTGCTGTACAGTGTTCACCGTAAAAAAAAAAAAAATCCTCATCATACATTGAATCTCGGCGGAAGGCTGGTTCACGTGGTACCATGATAACTGGTTTAAGAGTTCATACCACCCAGTAGGCCTGAATACCGCCAACCTGCCCGCTGTTGCAGCCGGTGTAAAGGGCCTACTGAGGCGGTCACAGGGTCCCGGCTGACCGGCTGTTATTTTATATGAACTCACTCTATCCGTCCAAACGATTAACAAGCTCGTTATTGACTGATGAAGGCAGATATAGGATTGATCTCTCTGGACGCGCTCTGATCTTTAGAAACAGGACATCATGCGGTTGTCTGATGCACTGATATGCCAACATTGAATTACTCACATTAATTATGCCCTTTCCTCTTAGATCTTAGATAGGCATAATAAATGCACAAGTCTCATGTTTGATGTCACATAGCAGCGTGCGACGTGGTCTGCATGTTGGCACCGTGGCTGCTATATATGGGGCACAAATATGTTAGCCTTTAAAGCTGCAGTCGGTAACTTTGAGCAAATATGATTAAAAAAAAGTTATTTTTATACAACTGTCAATGTATCCTGACAGTAGTGCATGAGTCAGATAATCCTAATAAAAAAAAAAAATCATATTCCTCTGTGTCCTCCAAGTGTACACAACCAATCAGAGCCGAGGAGTCTCTGCAGCAGCTGTCAATCACTGCTCGCAAAACTCGATAACTCCGAACACAGGTCAAACTAGACAGCGCTGATCAAATATTAATCAAGTCTGTTACTGTAATCCCAATAATCACAACCTTGCTCATTTTACAGCTAAACAGTACACTACAAGATGTTTCTGAGAACATTTGAGGTGAGAAACAGGCATTACAGTAACAGAATATTGATTCATATTTGATCAGCGCTGCCTAGTTTGACAGTTTGATCGGAGTTCACGAGTTTTGCAAGCAGTGATTGACAGCTGCTTTAGAGGCTCCTCGGCTCTGATTGCTTGTTTTCCTTCGACACTGTAAATCTTGCAAATGCCATTAGTAGGAGGAGGCACAGATTATCTGTCTCATGCACTACTGTCAGGATATAGTGAGTCAGTGGTGGAGGAAGTATTCAGATCTTTTACTTAAATAAAAGTACTAATACAACACTGTAAAAATACTCTGCTACAAGTAAAATTTCAGCAATGAAAATGTTGCTAAAGTAAAAGTATGTGAGTATAATCTGGAAAACATACTCCAAGTATCAAAAGTAAAAGTACTCAATGCAGAAAAATGTCCCCTGTGACTGTTGTACTATTTATATATTATATAATAAGATTATTATTACTCATGCACTCATCTAAAAGCAGGATTTTACTGTTGTAGTTGGTTGAGGTGGAGCTCATTTGTATGGGACTGCAACTAATGATTATTGTCATTATGGATTAATCTGCTGATTATTTTCTCCATTAATCGATTGATTGGTTTATAAAAAATAGTGAGAAATGCTGTCACAATTACCCAGAGCCCATCTTGTGTTTTATGTGCAAAAAATCTGTGAATTTGTAAAGTAACTAAAGCTGTCAGATAAATAAATTGTGAAGTAAAAAGTAAAATATTTCCTTCTAGGATGTAGTAGTGGAGTAGAAGTATATAGTGGAATTAAAAGAAAAGACTCAAGTAATGTACAAGTACCTGAAATCCATATTTAAGTCCAGTACTTGAGTAAAGGTACTTAGTTACATTCCACCACTGGTGACAATTTTATAAAAATAACTTTTTTTATCATATTTGCTTAAAGTTACTGACTGCAGCTTTAATGCCTTAATAATGCTTTAACTAAAATACAGTAAGAAAAACGGAATGGGCAACATGGTGAGGTGGTGTGATGACACAAATTTGTCCAAGCAGGCCTTCCATAATGAAAAACTAAACTCTTTAATGGAGCATAGCGTGTAGTTTTTTGTCAATAGCAGGCCCACATAATCTCCAAATAAAAAGGCTCAACATATCACTGACAAAATAGAAAGTGCTGCTGTAAAATAAATGCTAAATTGCCAACAGAGCGATTTCATATAAACACAGGATTCTTTCATTTTGCTGTAAGGATCTGCAGAAGTGAGAGCAGCCGTCACATTTTTTTCACCAAATAATTCAACTGAAATTCATACAGTACACTCTACAGTATACAGGCCCAGCATGATGCAGCCTCGTACCCATAAAAAAAACCAACAACACTCTCATGCTCTCTCAAACTCAAAGTAAAAATGATCAGTCCGATAAACTGAGAAAGAGGCTCATGGAATCGAGGTTAGTATTCGTCTAAGTTGTCAGCTTTGGGGATGGAAAGGCCTCGGTCCTTCAGGGCCAGCATCTTCACTTTCTCCGTCTCCTGCTTGGTTTGCTGCTGCAACCGCTGCTCCTCCAGAATCTCTTCGATGGAGACCTGCTGCAGGACCGTGTCGCAGGGCTTATCCATATCCTACAGAGGCAACATTTCATCTGTCAAAGGCTTGTAATAAATTTATTACACATTAAAATGTATATCAGCAAACCGTTTCCTCCCATAGCATCAGATTAAAGCTTAGCACAAGAACCACAAAAAGATTTTCCTGTTGATATGGTCTTGCCACAGTTGGCCAAATATGATCATCCAATCTCACCAGATAAATCTGAAAAAGGCACCAGTCCTACTCAACCACAACCCAGCCTGTGTGCAGACTCAATCTCCAACCACATCTCCCTTTTTTTTTTTTTACAGCAATTAAAACATAAATACATGAATAATGAAGTGAAAGTGGAAAAGCAACTCAGCGTAATTATCCGACTACCGCAAACCTCTCCTTCCACAAAAAGATGTTAACATCTTCTGGAGCACTGAGTTTGACAACAGCGTACATG
Source organism: Sebastolobus alascanus (assembly GCA_916701645.2). Lineage (NCBI taxonomy): Eukaryota > Metazoa > Chordata > Actinopteri > Perciformes > Sebastidae > Sebastolobus > Sebastolobus alascanus. The sequence continues at coordinate 2,450,532 of CAKAOJ020000061.1, forward strand.
CTATGATGCTCAAAACTTCTATGCATCCATTCTTTGTTGATTACATGAACTGCTATACTCGGCATACTGTACATCCTGCAGCTGTGGAGGCTGTGCTGCTGTCAAAATGCAGATCTGTGACTGAATGCATGGAGCATATTTATAGAGGGAGATGCAGAGTCTGGGTTCATGAGTCATGTGTGCAGGCCTAGAAGGTCCCATAGTGTCACTGTAATGTGCCTGTAGTGCGTTTAAGGTGTCACTGCACAAATTCGCACACTTTAGAGATGCACGATGATAACTAAAATCTAATTTTATGGATGTTTCTGTTACTTTAACTCTTCATTAAAGGGACTGTTTGTAAGAATCAGAAATTGCTTGTTAACAGCGACACTTGTGGCCGCAATGTCAACGACAGTCAGCGTCCTGTTGCTCGCGCTCGCCCGTGTGCACGCGCTACCTGAATGTGAGCGAGCATCCGTCAAAACAGCGAGGCGTCACACTTCAGCTAAAACCACAATATCACTCTGTATTTCACCTGCTTGGCAGTAATGTTAGCTGACCAGACGAAGGTATCTCCATGAATCAATGCTGATCCTAATGCTTTTCCTGCTTCAGCCTCCCGACCGCGGCCGGAGAGAATAGGGGAGACACCGACAACCGGTTGGAGACGATAATGTAACTCGCTGCGGAGCCCCGTCACTTCACAAGACGCGGGAAACCTCTGTTGGTCTGGAGGAGCTGCAGCATTTATTTCTGCACAAACGTCCACTGTACATTCACTAGATATTCTCAGAGCTAAACTAACTGTTATGCAGTGTGTAGTGTGCGCGCGTGCAGAGAGGTGGAGCGAGTGAGAAAGAGTGCCGTGTGAGTGAAAGCAAGCAGGCAGAGTACAGCAGAGACTCCGGCCCTGGAGATCAAGACTACGGTCTCCCCCGCGTCCTCCGACCGCAGCCAACACTGTTTTGCAAGACGGGCTTCACTAGATATAACTTTGCAGTTTTGGTGCTTCCGTGTAGTTTGTGTTGGAGTCTTGTCTGAACAGCGTAACCACACACGAGCCGCATGGGACACCGACCCGCAATGATTTACACTTGTAAGAAGTTACAAACAGTCCCTTTAATGATCTGAATAAGAGCCTGTTTAAGTGGTGCAGGAGTTACATTTTTCTCTAGGTTTCAGATATATTAAGATTGATTTTATTTTGCAGTATTTTACAGTACATTAAGATGGCAGAGTGGATTCATAAGTTTTTAAAGTTTATAGCTTGTGTAAGCTTTCCTGAGCGATTCTAGTGATAAACTCCAGCCACTTTTAATCAGCCATGTATGTAAAACCCATCTCAGCATCCCGTCTTCCATGTACCAACAGCTTAGTCTGCATCTTTGTGTTATAATTAATGAGCCTTATCCCATTATAACAACAACAACAAAAATGGGCTTTATTAGAAAGCAAAGCTGTTGTATTTACTGAGTTTGTAACCTAGTGACTTACTGCCCGGAAAAATAAAAATAAACTTTAGCTTGGGTAAATAAGCTGGGTTTATAAACATTATGTTAACCTGTTGTTTCCATACAAACAACAGGTGAACATTGAAAATAAATATATAGAATAAACACAAAAAATGTAGAATAAACAATCTCATATTATTTTACATTTGTTTGGACCCTTTATGTGAATCTCCACTCTGACACCCATTACTAATGTAATGTGTGAATGACATCATTTTGACTGAGGCCAATTTAATATTATTTAGTAGTAATTTAGTAATTGCTCACCATCCACTGTCCATTCGGTTCAGCTTATCCATACACACAAATACAAGGAGGATATTCCCACTTACTATCTCTCCCAGCAGCACCACATTCTCTCCTCTCACTATGAATATTCCTCTGGGGATGTCACCAAATTTTTTCCCCACGTGGATGCGCTCAACAGTCTGATGGAAAACTAAATTGGCTGGTGGGGGGACAAGAGAAACAGGTTAGAGAAATAAAGTGTTACATTGAAAAAGAATAACATTTTTAAAAATATTGTGAGAATCGTATAAACATTTTAATGAGCCTCTGGAATTAGCTGAAATATTCTGGCTTGTGTTTTGCACCCTGTATGCGTAAAAACAAGTGGGAGATAATGAAATGAGATATACCAAACTGATCAATGCTTCTGAGGTATCCGATCAGTGTTCTGCCATCTCGGAGCAGCACCAGGTGCTTCTCTGCAGGACACAACCAACACACGGATGTTTAATTACAACATTAAAAGGTTACAAATGATCCAGTTAGTGTCAGACACGATGCCACATCTTGACACGATTTTTTCATTAAACCATCTCTTATCTGCGAGGCAGCGGATCCTCATCTCGTCTGACTTACTGTCGATGTCGTCAATGAGGCTTGCCGTCCCCGGTACGTAGTTCATCTTGGGCTGCTTTGTTTATTTGCTTCGTGTATCCTTTTTGTAACGTCAAGCCATGAATGTTTCAAAATATGTTTCTTTCGAGAGGAGTACAGGAAGCGTCTTTATACACGCCCGGGATAAACTTCCTGTAGACCTTTAACCCTTTGGGCGCTGCAATGCAATCAAATGTCTATTTTTTTTTTTTTTTTTAGGACTGGTGCTTTAAGAAACATCTTTACAAACATGTAACACTAAAAAATGGATAGTTTTTTAAGATTAAAATATTAGTTAATATTGAAAACAACTGGATATTTTATGACGTGTTTTCCTATTGGCTAATAGCGTCAACCGATGTACAGGCGACACCAAAGATCGTTTACAATCGACAGTCATTTCATTTATTTCATTTCAAAATTTATTTCTAACATGTAAAATAATAATAATAATAATAAAAAAAGAGAATCATCATACAAACAAGTGGACTGCCAGAAAAAAAGCAGTATCCACATACAATGAAAATCATAAGCAAAAGAAGTTGTCAAACACTTGCCTTGGTTTACATATTCGAAAATGAGTGAGAAGAAGTACAAACTTATTTAATCCCACCCCTTCTCCATAAATCATTAATTAATGAGTAAACAGCGTCCTTATTGAGCTAAACATATAATCTAAGTAATTTTTTCCTAAACTTGTTTAACTATAATTATTACCTTTCATCTCTGTCATATAGAAATATAAATTAATTACTGATATAGTTATCCTTATCAAAATATAAATTCATTATCAGTCAAGAATACCAAATCATTACTTGATATTGAGCAAACCAGATAAATAAATCAACAGTAATAAATAAATAAACAGTAATAAATAAATAAATAAACAGTGACCCCTGTAAACACCTGGTGATTGTCGAACCCCCACTTCATCCCTGTACTTTGAGAAAATCATGTCTTTATATCTTATTTTAAACTGCTCTAAACAGTGACAGTGACAGATTCGAAACAATTAAACACTTTTTGCTTCTGTAGCCATACAATCATCAAAATTAAATTGTATTTTAAACTGTATTTTTCATCCTAACACACCCAAATAGCAGAAACAGTAGACCGTCCGCATAATCTCACATATTTATTCAGCGTGAGTAAAAATGTCCCCTCACTCCGTAATGACGTTCGCGGTGCCAGAAAACAGCGGCGGAGTGAGACCTCTCTCATTTTTACTCGTGCTCTGCATTAAAGCGACAGGACACGATTTCCCCGATCTCGTTGCCATTCTATAATTTCCTGTTTAAAATCAGGCGATCTTCTCCTTCTGTAAGGAAAAAAAAAGGCAGCATTGTTGTTAACAGTTTGGCTCAGATAAGTCACGTTAGTCTGGTTAAAGGTTGGTCTTTTTTTATTTTTTACAATGGCTGATAACAGGACGGCAGCCGGGGAGCAAGCTTAGCTGATGCACCATCATCAAATGCAGCCAAATCTGAAATCCGGCGGCTGGCCCTCGACTTGCAACTCGGAGACTACTAACGGGAACTGGAATAACACAATGGTAAGTGTGTGGACACAGCTTTAGACACACCAGCAGTCTTTGAGTGTGTTTAAGTTATCAAAAAAACGACCCGAGTTTATACAGAAAGACATTGTTACTGAGCTAGCTCGCGTTACGGTAGAGCTCTAGCTGCCGGGCTAACGGAGCTAGCTGGCATTATGTAATAGTTACCGCTAATGGGAGTTCAGCTGTCGCCCGACTTTTGTCACGTTTATCTTGACGTGACGACACTGCTAATAGTACAACAGTTGTGTCAAAACGTACACGTTTGAGAAATATCTTTTCCTCAAAATATTCAGCGTGGCCTGTTCTCGGTGAGCTACAGAGTGTTTAACCTGCTCTGTGCACAACTGATCCAGCAAAGCAATAACTGAGTCAGTGTTATTCAGTTATTGTGTTGTGTTGGGAGAACATGTGCTTTACAGTTTCCTGTTAGCGTGCACAGGGACAGCTTAGAATATAAATAGTACTCCTGGTACTTAACTTTGACAAGCTTATTTGAATTTGGATTTTTAATTTGATATTCTCTCAAAATAACTCTCCTGTGTGATATTTTGATTTTTTCTTTTCTTTTTTTTTCTTTTTCTTAACCGATGGTGCATTGTTGTAACTATTTATGTGATTTTATTTTATATTTATTTTGTATTTATATGATATATTTTGTTTAGATTCAAGTTCTGGGTTGTTATTTCTTTTATCGTGCTTTTATCGGTAAGCACTCTGTAACCTTGTTTCGAAAGGTGCTATATAAATAGAATTATTATTATTGTTATATATTGTGTGTTCACAGGACGCTCCTCAGTACACAGGCTACCCCGCACACTACTGGTATCCCCAGCCTCATTCCACAGGACACTATGCAAATACCTATCCCTCTGGATCAGATGTTCAGCAGTACAATCCACAGGTACAAGCTCATGACGCAACGTAACCTGGCCCCTCTAAATCCGAAGGGTGTACAGTAGCAGTAAATCTACTCATTATCCTTAAGTCTCTTAAGTGCTTTCACCTTTCCCTCACATTTTTCCAACAGTCAGCTACTACGGTTACATCACCGATGCGTTTACACACAGACAATGGCATGTTTTATGATTAATCCCCCCCTCTCGTGCTTTCCATGTAGGTAATGCCTGGTGGTTATCCAAATGGCCACGGTGTCTACAGCCCAGCGCAGAGTCAGTATTCAACAAGTGGATTCCACCCCTCCAACCCTTTCTACTGTGCCGACACTCAGAGACCGGCTCCGGGTCCTTATCCTAACCAGGTCTGTCCAGCAGAGCAGAGCAGCGGGCCGTCTGGGCAGCCACACTCTCAACACCAACATCATCACTATCCTGGTCCACACTGTCAAGGGGTGAGTTGATTTAAACAAACACCATGGTTAAATATTGGAAATAATATTGTCGCATTCATATTTATTAGGGCGAAACATTTAATTGAATATATATGAGAGCATAACATTGTTTATCTAGCTCTTAATGTTGCTAATTTTGCTCCTGAAGTGCACCAGATTGAACCATTTAACTTTAAAATGTAGCTAACAAAAGGGTAGGGTGAATATTCCTGAACTTTTTCATATTGTAATATATGTATAGCAGAAAAGCAATATTGCAATGTCTATTTTTTCCAACATCATGCAGTCCTAATTTGTACATTAGCAGGAATGTAGCACAGCATGGAAGTGAAAGCAGTCCTCTGTTTATTTTAATGTGAAAGTGCAATAAAAATATGTTGTCGCTAAAATCAATGAATAATAATGATAAATAATCGGGATCTCGATATTGATAAAAAATAATCGTGATTATCATTTTGGCCATAATCGTGCAGCCCTACTATTGATTGTATCTGACTGTGATATACTATGCAGTAGTAATAAAAAACAATTTGCTAGTTTGTTTTTTTTCTCCGACCCAAAATTACCTTCACACCCAAAAGAAGCAAAGTGTTTTTGGAAATACTATTTACGTATTTGTCTTGCCTCTGCTCCCAGGCTCCTGGATACCCTCCTGGGGCGTATCCTCACTACAGTGAAGGTGGTCATGCAATGCCTTCGAACCCCCAATACCCCACTGGCCAGGCTCTCCACCCAAACCCCCAGGCCGAGGTGTGGGCGCACTCTGGTGCGTACGCCCCCCCACAGCAGCAATGGCAGCCGGGCCAACAGCCTCCGCAAAACCACTACGGAAATCCTGTCCGTCCACAGCATCCTCCAGCATGGCCGGGGACCGGAACTGGCGCTCCACCACCTTACCAACCCAAGGTACGAATCTGCAGCTGCTGTATTATTTCAATGTGGTTTTCATGATTCTTTGGTATTGTTGATTAAGTGGGCCGGTAAAATCAATTTTGGATGCTCATACATTTTGCATAAAAGCAGTAATGATGGTAAACAGAAGAAGACTTGGAACCCACAAGACCTCTTTTCAGCTCAAGTATAGACATGCAGTGATGTGACTTTATGTAACTAATTTTGGAGAATTGGATTTCTAAGTCAGTACAATTTTACATGTTGTGTTTATACGGTATTGAGATTGAGGATTATCAAATATCTTAACAGTCTTTTGTTTTATGCTGCTGTAGGACCAACAGCACCAACGCGCCCCACAAATTGGACCTAAACCCAGGCCGACCCCGTCCCTGAATCCCCCCAGCGGAAAGCCCGCCGAAATAAGCTCGCCGCCCCAAATGTACAACAAAACCGGGAGAGGCGAGCCTAACCCTTCGCAAGGTGAGCCCCCGCCGTCGGCCGCGGCCCAAGCTCCGGCTCCGGCTCCGGGCCAGGCCGGACCTCACCCCCTGAGCGATAACCCCGGCCGGGCCAAGGTCCAACAGGTCATGGCCAGAATGATGCTGCTTCAGGAAGACGTCGACGAGTTTGTCGGCAGAAAGACAGACAAGAGCTATCGCTATCTGGAGGAACTGCTGACCAAAGAGCTGCTGGAGCTGGACTCCGTGGAGACTCAGGGACAGGAGAACGTCCGGCAAGCTCGGAAGGACGCCGTGCAGAGGATCCAGGCCATTCTGGACCGGCTGGAGAAGAAAGCCTTCTGAATTGAACTTACTTATACTGGTTTGTGGGTCACCAAGTCTTGCTGTTTTTCTTCTTCCAGATCTTCCATGGACACAATGAGGGTCTAGTCTTCTCTCTCTCTCTCTCTCTCTCTCTCTGAGCTGTGTTATCTTAAGGTTTTTTTTCCACCACCATGATATAATGACATGCCTGAAATAAGTGGCATGGACCCGAGACCAAGACGGAGCAATTACCGGTACATGGAGTCAACCTTTAACGCCTAATTATGCTGGTGTAAGTGACATGATGGTGTTAGAAGTGTAGACTGACGGTTGTACATATCATAAGTGACTTTCAGCCTCAGTGAGTGACTGCGCTGGCTACACGACCTGACACTCTCGCTCAGCTTCTCTTTAACGTCATGATTTTTGCCAGCATAATGCGGGGCAGAGTCGCAGGAAGAGTGATTTCTTCAGTGCCACGTTGCAACAGTTGGTGGTCTCTAACCTGTGATCCAGTTTATGGTCATGCTGTCCCTCAGGATTGTGGGTCGTTTTTTAGCCTGATCCTACATCTAACAACACGTGCACTTCATCAGCCGTCTATTATTACATCTTACTTTGCATGATATCGTCCTCACACCCCCCCCGGATAGAGGCCATACACTTAGTTGCACATTACTTCTCCATGTCTCTGCAGGAATAGGTGCAACGCCCTCCTTTTCAGTTGTGTTCCCTGCATGCAATGTAATGTCAGACAAACACTCGATACAGTCATGACATCTCAAAGCTCATAATTGGGCCTAGAGCGTAGCAGATTTAGTGAAAAAAAACCTAAAGATCGGTGTCCCCATTATTCCATCTCTTGGATGAAATTTCTTCCTGAGTGCAGACCTAGACCTAGAATCAGACCTACATATGAATGCCATGTATTTCAATATAGGAACTACTGTTATTACAGATACATAGGACATAAGGAAAAGTTTAAGAAGTACTTGAAAAGATGTTAAGTTATGTTCTTTTTATCCCTTTTTGAACACTTGGAATATATACATGACTAAGCAAGGGAATTGTATTGTGTTCAATCAGTTGCTGTAAAGGATAGAGGAAAGGATGTACTTTAACATTTTCAGTAATGTTTTGTGCTTAAGGACAATGTCGGTCACAGCACTTGGATCAAGTGTTTAATTCGGACCTTTGTTTCTGTTTTCTGTCGCACCTAATATCCTTGTTATACAAATCCAGATTTGCACCATAATCCATTTTCTCGTTTAGAGTAAGTCTTTTGTTTGTTTTTTTCAGTCATTATTGATGTGTTGATTTAGAAAAAAAAGAGTGCCATATTTCAGGGGATGGTTTTATATAATTAGAAAAAAAAAAAATAATAAAAATAAGATCACAAGCTTTGCATGAAAAAAACAAACCCACCTGTCATATGTGTTCATTTTCTTGTGCTGTTAAGTTTCTGTTTTAAATGGAGCACAACTGTACAGTTTTCACATGTAATGCATGTTTCCAACACAAGATGGGAATCCTTGCCTGATAACTATTGAAATTATTACGAGTGAGAAAATAGCAAAGAAATAATTAAATGTCGGTATATTTTTTAACCTGTGATCAAATGATTTTTATTTTTTGTTTTATATTGTAATCAAATACAGTTAACGGAGCAAATTTATCTAAGAAAATTATCTTTGTATGGCTACGGATAAATAAGCATATTCCATTCTTAAAAAGAAATAGAAACCTCTCTTATAGAAATTAAAGAATGAGAAATTGCTTGTTTTTTTTTTGTCAAGTGGAAACAGCTGCATGGGTCCACTCTCCCTGCATTTGCCAGGCAGCATCTTTAAATAGACAGCTATTTTGATGCAAAAGCATAACACAGGCCCCCGAGGGCTCGAGGCACACGGGCTGGAGGGTCAAATGGCCTGACAAACCTCAGGGCACCCTGTGGTGGGTTCATCTGAGACTAACATCATCTGTGCCGTTCATTCTGCCGCAGTCGTTCCGGACAGCTTGTGGGAAATCCTTTCTTTTTTAAAGCTTTCCTCTGGAAGATTAACATTTATTTTGGTAACCTAAGAGGTACTGTGTATTTTTAAAGGACAATAAGTTGCCTCACAAGTTAGGAAAATTGCTGTCGCCTCAGAGAATCGCACGGAAAAAGCGATGTCCTACAAATCCAAACTTCCCGCGTCCTGGAATGATAAACCTCCTCCTCGGAAGGTGGAAATTGACCTGAGTTCACCTGGCTTAGCAGTGTTTGAGTTGGATAGACTCTTGTTTACTGGCAAAGCCATCATCAGCCATGCAGATGAAGTGTGGCCAAGGCTTTACATTGGTGACCAGTAAGTAACTCACTATTTGTTCTTTTTCAAAACCCACACACTGGCTGATGAGAATGAATCATGTCCTTCCTTGTAACTCTTTTCTGTGTATGTTACTCTCCAAATATTCTTGTGTTATGACCGAGAGAGCGGACTGAGACCTTTTTACAAATATTACCCAAGTCTACACTTGGATTAAGTCCACATATGTGAAAGAGGAACTGATCATAAATCAGATTTAAATGAGTAACTTAAGATCCCACGAGTTGCATTCCACGTTGCGTAAACTGCAGCTCTGCTATGTGAGAGTTTCCACTGAAGCCTCGCCATGAAAGCACGTCTCAAGTCAAGTTCAACTCACATGTCTGAAATTGTCTTCTAAATAGCAATCAATCACTATGAAATACTTGGGTAACACTTTATTATAACCATCATTTATAAAAGGTAAACTTATTAATTAAACTTCGTTAATAGTTATTTTACTTTACTTTTTTTATTTAATGAAATAATAATTATGGTTACTAATTATTAGTAATGCTATGAATTGTTATTTTACAGTTTATTGTTGCACACATTATACCATTTTATATACTATATATATATATGTTTCTTGTTAAATGGTTAATAAACATATTGTAAAGCATTTAGAAACATTATTTAGACAGATAGTTAATACTTTGTCAGTGGTTAATAACTGGTTTCTGGTCCATCTATTTATCTATGTAATAATGTGTGCAACAATGAACTGTTTATAAATAGTTTACTTTATAGTTAGTCATCATAATAATAGTAGTTATATAATAATATTTATCAGAATGTAGTTGTTATTGTCTTGCATCAGCTATGATGCAGTATATCATTTATTAACTAATTATTTCATATTACTGTGATGTTAATGATGTAAAACTGTAATGATAAAATAACCAAAATTCTAGCATTACTAATAATTAGGAAACATTATTAATTATCATTTCATTGTTTGTTAACAGTAAAATAACTATTAACTAAGTTTAATTAACTTTCAATTTACCATTTATAAATGATGGTTATTATAAAGTGTTACCAATACTTGACATGCAAATGGTTCATCAAGAAACACCTGCAACATTTGACTGTATTGTCAGACACCGTCAGTGAATACAGAGCGTTGTGCTTTCCAGACACAGTGCAGAGAACCGGGCTGACCTGTCCAAGAATCGAGTCACTCACATCCTGAACGCAGCTCACAGTAAACGCGGAGTACAGCCAGACATCTACGAGGGCATGGAGATCACCTACATGGGCGTAGAGGCCCACGACTCCTGTGGCTTTGACATGAGCGTCAACTTCCAGGCAGCAGCAGACTTTATCCACAGGGCTCTCAGCAGAGGAGGTGAGAGGAGGGGGAGGAAATTCATTTAAAGGCATGTCTGTTTTAGAAATTAATGTTGCAATGTAATGTTTCTCTGCAGGCAAAGTGTTGGTGCACTGTCACGTTGGAGTGAGCCGCTCCGCCACCCTGGTCCTGGCTTACCTGATGCTGAAGCACAACCTGACCCTCGTGGAGGCCATTTGTGCTGTGAAAGATAACCGGGGTGTCATCCCTAATCGAGGTTTCCTCCGACAGCTCATCAAGCTGGATGGCCAGCTGTTTGGCACACACTGAACCCGGCCTGGTGGCATTACTGGGCGGATTTCATGGGTCCACAACATCAGGAAAAATAAGATAAAGATATCTCATGTATATTCCATGTTGTTAAAAAGAGGAGATTCATAGTAGCCTACTTTTAGTCGTAAAGATGTTGTTTTTGAAAAGGGACTTACAGCATACGACCACTTCCTGGATCATGTTTTAAATGCCTTTATCTTTTAAGGTAAAAGTATTTATATTCTGTCAATTTGTACATGTTAAAAGGGTTGAAGTTTTACATTAAAAAATATGAATCTGATGCAGCTTTTGGTGAATGTCTGGCAGTTAATATGCACATCAGTGCTACTTGCATACAAAACCATTATTTGGTTTCTACTGTATGGTATAGAGAGTCTGGGCTAGACACAGTTATCATCACTAACATTTGCATTTAGCTTAAACTTGAGGCCATGGTTGGACAGTAATCATTACACAGAACAAATGCAGGGGCAGAGCAAATAAGAGGCTGAGATAGAGAATAAACAAAGCCAAAGTTCAGGTGCCCTGATCAATTTTTATAAAAGGGACATCTCCCTCTGTCCAGCCTGTGCATTGCTGTCTGTGCTTCAACCAGGAAAAGGTAAGTGGTAAAAAAGATTGATAGAGCTCAGATGAATTGTTCACATATACAAGATTAACTAATCTGCCAACAGTTAAAAACTGTTTGACATCTTGAGTTTGAGATGTAACTGAACACACTGGAAATGTAAATTCTTTAGAAGTGATTAGATTTACTCTTACTTATTCAATGAATGTATTGTTGTAATTTCAGGAATTTAAAATAAAAGCCGCTGTAAACTTTCCGTATTTCTCAAAAACATCAAATATTCAGGACTTTTAGTCAATCAAATAAAAAAAAAAACATCTTTAAGTGTTATTTATTTAAATAATTCTGCTAATTTGCTTCTTGAGGACTGTGTGGTTTGATCAGATTTGATTGACAGTAACCAAACAGTTTCTGATTAAAATGCTGCTAAACCCTGATTGGTGCACGGACGTGAGAAAAGCACAGAGAAAAAGAAATACAGAAATCTATCCAGTATGTAAAATAACCAAATCTGTTCCAACGTTGGCACGATATGGTGTGTTCATGCAGGAGCTCATCATTCATAGTAAGAGAGTTAAAGGTACGGTGTGTAGGATTTGGCGGCATCTAGTGGTGTAGTTGCAGTTTGCAACCAACTGAGTACCCCTCCTCTCACTCCTTGCTTTCCAAGACTGTGGTAACGTGAGCCGCACTCAGAGGCCATCCATACCATAATAACTCTACTTAAGGAGCAACGGAAGTCAGACAGCGGCACGGAGGTACCAAGGTTTAGCGCTCTGCTGCCCACAGTTTCACAAGCGTGTCAGAGAACTACGGTGGCCTTCAGGTAATGTTAACATGTGAAAGTCTCTCTCTAGAGTCAGTGTTTGGTTTGTCCGTTCTGGGCTACTGTAGAAACATTGCGAAGCAACACTGCGGACTCCGTGAAGAGGTCCCGCTCCCTATGTAGATATGAAGGGCTCATTCTAAACTAAGGAAAACACAACGATTCTTAGTTTAGGTGATTATACACTAATGAAAACATTGTAATGAATATTATATTCCATTTCTGCTAATAGATCTCCCGAAATGTTACACACTGTTCCTTTAAGAAAACAGGTTTTCAGGGCCTTTAAAACAACATGTTTATTGTAACTTCCAGGAAAAAAGCAAACATTGTGTAACCCAAATGAACAATGCTGCACTTTTGAACTTCTGTCTTAGTTCACAATGATGCATGCAGCCGTGGGTGTCTGGATCTTATCAGCAGTGATCTGCGTGGGGAGAGGCCATCACCACATTGGTCATGAGGGCGACCAAGACACCGCACTCGAAGGCGGCGCCAACAGCCTCTCGCTGGTGACTTCAGCCAACAAAGAGTTTGCCTTCCGCCTGTACCTGAAGTTAGCAGCTCATGCTGACTCAGAGGGCAAGAACATCTTCTTCTCCCCGGTTAGCGTGTCTGTCGCCTTGGCTGCCTTGTCGGTAGGAGCGCGGGAGGAGACCCACCGTCAGCTTTTCAGTGGTCTGGGTTTCAACAACTCCCTACTGATGCAGTCAGATGTAGATCGGGCCTTCCAGACGCTCCTCGAGAGGGCGAACAACACGTCTCAGGAAGACACCACTGAAGGAGCCGCTGTGTTCGTGGACAACCGCTTCAAGGCACGACCCGAATTCCTGGAGACCTTGAAGCAGTCCTACGCTGCAGATGGGTTCAACGTCGACTTCACCCAGACCGAAGACAGCGCTAATACCATCAATAAGTACGTGGAGGAGAAGACCAATGGGAAGATAGACAAGCTGGTCGGCAGCCTGGAACCAGACACAGTCATGTATCTCATCAGCTACATCTACTACAAAGGTAAAAGGTCACGTCAGATGAGATCTGGTGTGTTTTTTGACTCAATTTGAGGTCACATTTTTAAGTTTCAACCATAAGTTGTGTTTTATTTCTGCTCATCATCAAACAGGAAAGTGGGCGACTTCATTTGACCCTAAGCTCACCAAGGAGGACTTCTTCATGGTGGATGAGAACACCAAGGTTCAAATTTGCACCGCTGAGTCATCAAGCATCCTTCATATTGTGTCTTTTCCAATTAAGGGACCTCATATTTAAATTGCCATTTTTCCAGGTTCCAGTTCAGATGATGAATATGGAGGACAGTTTTGATACCTATTACGACCAGGAGATTAACACATCTTTCCTCCACCTGCCCTTCAACAACTCCTACTCCATGCTACTGCTGTTGCCCGACGACATGTCAACACTGGAGAAGGCCATTTGCCCAGGCCATGTCACCAATTGGTTGAAGTGGATGAAATCCAGGTTGGGAGAATCTAAAATCATCCTGAAATTCTTGGTTTCCAATATTGACGGTTTGACTGTGTATAAACAACTCAGCTTTGTCCTGTCAGATTAATCACTGTATATTTGTTTCCCATTTTTTAGGACATATGACGTATATATTCCAAAGTTCTCCATCAAGACTTCCTACAAGCTGAATGATGTGCTGACTGAAATGGGAATGACAGACATGTTTGGTCATCGTGCAAATTTCAGTGGCATTTCAGAGGAGCATGAACTGGAAGTCTCAGGCGTAAGGACAGAGAGCATATTATGTTATTTATTTTACACATATTTTCTTCCCTGTATTCCATCCATCTCTCATCTCACCTTGCCTCCATCACGCCGCAGGTTGTGCACCAAGCAACCCTGGATGTCGATGAGGCCGGAGCCACCGCTGCAGCTGCCACGGGCGTCGGCATCACCACAAAATCTTTTTCTGTCACCCCAGATTCTTTGAAGTTCAATCGTCCATTTATGGTCGTCATCATTGAACGCAACACAGAAGAAATCCTATTCATGGGCAAGATTATCAACCCAAACATCTGATTGAATAGGCACTTTGTGTTTGCTTAAGCACAGCTGTTGCATCACATATAAAACAAACAGAAAAAAAACTTTGTTCTGTGGTCTCTTGCTTAATGATTGTGTTTTGAGAGTGCAAACACAGTATTCTTTTTAAATAGGTTTTTGAAGATAAAATAATACAGGGATAAAATATCAGCAAGAATTTCCATTAGAATCTGGTATTCTTTATAACAGATCAGCTTTTACAATAAGCATTTTTTTTTAAAATTTATCCTACAACTATTTTTTCTTCAGACTCTTCTTCAAAAAATAAATACATCTCAGAAAGAAAAGACATATATATTTCTGTCATTAGATATTCTGTATATTAACCCTATTTTTTTGGTGATTTTGTATTATATATGTGAGGCTTTTGTTTTGTTTTTTTCTGAAAACATCCAGTGCCTAGGTTGGTTTGCATCTTAACAAGTAAGCGTAGGCTATATATGAACAGGTGGTTTAGTGAGGAAAATTAAATGTCACGACAGCCCAAATACAACAAAAAATAATAGGTTAAAAAAAGGGGGAGTCCAAGGCACTCTTCTGGCAAAAAATAAAAAGCCTTTATTCAAATGGCTATTTCATGATGAAATGCTAAAAACAATGCTGGTACATGTTCAGATTGGGTAACAACCCACACGTAGCGGCACAAACAGCCTTCTTCAGGGTGAAGAAGGCTGTTTGTGTGTACCCTACCAAAGAGCACCTTCATCACACCGATTTGAACTTCCGAGCACTCTGAACTTTTCCATTTTAAAAACAAAACAAATAACGGTATTCATTCATTCAAGTATTCATTTCTTAAATGGATGGTCTCTTACTATAGTAGAAATAACATTAGTTAGTAATTAGTTAGTTTTAAAATAAAGCAGCCCAACACAATCAAACCTTTTTTAATAATTTTTTTTTGGTTTATTCCTCTTAATAAAAGCTCCATATTGCCTTATATTGTAAAACAAAGTAACAGCCCTTAACATAATTTTAAAACAAGATGGGACTTAACAGCTGCTGGACCAAGCATATGGGGCACCAAGGGCATACTGGAGTAATAATGTAAATTTTCTGAACCAATCAGAGGAGGGAAAGGGGCCCCCACTATTTTTTTATTTATTTATTTATTTATTTGTTCATTTGCCTTCATCCGCTAGATACTGTATCAGAGCAACTAACTGCAGTCTCCTCATCTGACCGCGGGTGGCAGCAGCACGCCTCGTGGAGTCTGTTTGGCTGGAATTAATAAATCCCACGAAGAAGTTTGTCGCGTTTTGATTGGACGGCTGTAAGTTTGTTTCAGTCATGGCCGAAAGAACAGGAGAAGGACCGCAAGGAGCTGCATCGTATTTTAACAAAGAGAGAATGAAATACAGCCCCGAGGAGGAGGCCAGGCTGGAAAGGCAGCATTTCTGGAGAATTATTGATGCTTTTAGATTTTACAAGTATAATTACAATGCTTAAAATTTTCTCGCCTCAAATGTTTTCAGAATCATCTTGTGTGTACGGTTAAGCTGTAAAATGAGAAAGTTTGTGACGCGGCCGCCATTGTAAAATCTGTTGAAGGAACGCCAAGTTCTGGTCACATGACCGGAGCATAGCCAATAGGAACCGCTCAGAGAGAGAGGAACGCTCTCTCTCTCTGAAATGACCTGTGAATGGTCAAAGTCTCCCATGACAGGCTAGATTTTCTAAAGCCTGAAAACAGAGCCATGAGGAGGTGCAGAAGTGTACTTTTCTCTCAGAACACTTGAATTACAATATACTGAAAGGTTATTATGGAATTTTTGCCAAATGATGCCAAAAGTATACTGCCTACTGCCACTTTAATTTGGTTTCTACTGTAGGGTATAGTATGATACAGAGTCTGGGCAAGACACAGTAATCATCACTAACATTTGCATTTAGCTTAAGCTTGATGCCATGGTTGGACAGTAATCATTACACAGAACAAATGCAGGGGCAGAGGAAAATAGAGGCTGAGATAGAGAATAAACGAAGCCAAAGTTCAGTTGCTCTGATCAATTTTTATAAAAGGGACATCTCCCTCTGTCCAGCCTGTGCTTTGCTGTCTGTGCTTCAACCAGGAAAAGGTAAGTGGTAAAAAAGATTAATAGAGCTCAGATGAATTGTTCACATACAAGATTAACTAATCTGCCAACAGTTAAAAACTCTGTTTGACATCTTGAATTTGAGATGTAACTGTACACACTGGAAATGTTACAACTGTAAATGTAAATTCTTTAGAAGTGATTAGATTTACTCTTCTTATTCAATGAATGTATTGTTGTAATTTTAGGAATCAAATGGAAGCGGCTGTAAACTTTCTGTATTTCTCAATAACATCAAATATTCATGACTTTTAGTCAATCAAATTAAAACAAAACAACTTTAAGTCTTATTTATTTCAAAAGTTCTGCTAATGTGCTTCATGAGGACTGTTAGGTTTGATCAGATTTGATTGACAGTAGCCTAGTCAAACAGCCCTACTCATCAGATTCTGATTAAAAAAAAATTCACGGCCTTTAAAACAACATGTTTATTGTAACTTCCAGGAAAAAAGCAAACATTGTGTAACCCAAATGAACAATGCTGCACTTTTGAACTCCTGTCTTAGTTCACAATGATGCATGCAGCCGTGGGTGTCTGGATCTTATCAGCAGTGATCTGCGTGGGGACGGGCCATCACCACATTGGTCATGAAAGCGACCAAGACACCGCACTCGACGGCGGCGCCAACAGCCTCTCGCTGGTGACTTCAGCCAACAAAGAGTTTGCCTACCGCCTGTACTCGAAGTTAGCAGCTCATGCTGACTCAGAGGGCAAGAACATCTTCTTCTCCCCGTTTAGCGTGTCTGTCGCCTTGGCTGCCTTGTCGGTAGGAGCGCGGGAGGAGACCCACCGTCAGCTTTTCAGTGGTCTGGGTTTCAACAACTCCCTACTGATGCAGTCAGATGTAGATCGGGCCTTCCAGACGCTCCTCGAGAGGGCGAACAACACGTCTCAGATAGACACCAGTGAAGGGACCGCTGTGTTCGTGGACAACCGCTTCAAGGCACGACCCGAATTCCTGGAGACCTTGAATCAGTCCTACGCTGCAGATGGGTTCAACATCGACTTCAACCAGACCGTAGACAGCGCCAATACCATCAATAAGTACGTGGAGGAGAAGACCCACGGGAAGATAGACAAGCTGGTCGACAGCCTGGAACCAGACACAGTCATGTATCTCATCAGCTACATCTACTACAAAGGTAAAAGGTCACGTCAGATGAGATCTGGTGTGTTTTTTGGCTCAATTTGAGGTCACATTTTTAAGTTTCAACCATAAATTGTGTTTTATTTCTGCTCATCATCAAACAGAAAAGTGGGCGACTTCATTTGACCCTAAGCTCACCAAGGAGGACTTCTTCATGGTGGATGAGATCACCAAGGTTCAAAGTTGCACCGCTGAGTCATCAAGCATCCTTCATATTGTGTCTTTTCCAATTACGGATCTCATGTTTAAATTGCCATTTTTCCAGGTTCCAGTTCAGATGATGAACTTGGAGGACAGTTTTGATACCTATTACGACCAGGAGATTAACACATTTTTCCTCCACCTGCCCTACAACAACTCCTACTCCATGCTGCTGCTGTTGCCCGAAGACATGGCAACACTAGAGAAGGCCATTTGCCCAGGCCATGTCACCAAATGGTTGAAGTGGATGAAATCTGGGTTGGGAGAATCTAAAATCATCCTGAAATTCTTGGTTTCCAATATTGACGGTTTGACTGTGTATAAACAACTCAGCTTTGTCCTGTCAGATTAATCACTCTATATTTGTTTCCCATTTTTTAGGAAATATGACGTATATATCCCAAAGTTCTCCATCAATATTTCATACAAGCTGAATGATGTGCTGACTGAAATGGGAATGACAGACATGTTTGGTCATCGTGCAAATTTCAGTGGCATTTCAGAGGAGCAAAAACTGGCAGTCTCAGACGTAAGGACAGAGAGCATATTATGTTATTTATTTTACACATATTTCCTTCCCTGTATTCCATCCATCTCTCATCTCACCTTGCCTCCATCACGCCGCAGGTTGTGCACCAAGCAACCCTGGATGTCGATGAGGCCGGAGCCACCGCTGCAGCTGCCACGGGCATCGGCATAAGATCTGTGTCCTCCATCCCAGCTGTGAAGTTCAATCGTCCATTTATGGTCGTCTTCCTTGAAATCAACACAGAAGAAATCCTCTTCATGGGCAAGATTATCAACCCAAACATCTGATTGAATAAGCACTTTGTGTTTGCTTAAGCTCAGCTGTTGCATCACATATAAAACAAACAGAAAAAAAACTTTGTTCTGTGGTCTCTTGCTTAATGATTGTGTTTTGAGAGAGCAAACACAGTATTTGTTTTTATATAAGTTTTTGAAGGTAAAATAATACAGGGATAAAATATCAGCAAGAATTTCCATTAGAATCTGGTATTCTTTATAACAGATCAGCTTTTACAATAAGCATTTTTTTTAATTTATCCTACAACTATTTTTTCTTCAGACTCTTCTTCAAAAAATAAAGACATCCAAGACAGAAAACACATATATATTTCTGTCATTAGATATTCTGTATATTAACCCTATTTTTGGCGATTTTTTCTGAAATCCTCCAGTGCCTAGGTTGGTTTGCAACTTAACAAGTAAGCATAGGCTATATATGAACAGGTGATTTAGTGAGGAAAATTAAATGTCACGACAGCCCAAATACAACAAAAAATAATAGGTTAAAAAAAGGGGGAGTCCAAGGCACTCTTCTGGCAAAAAATAAAAAGCCTTTATTCAAATGGCTATTTCATGATGAAATGCTAAAAACAATGCTGGTAAATGTTCAGATTGGGTAACAACCCACCGGTAGCGGCACAAACAGCCTTCTTCAGGGTGAAGAAGGCTGTTTGTGTGTACCCCACCAAAGAGCACCTTCATCACTCCGATTTGAACTTCCGAGCACTCTGAACTTTTCTCTTTTAAAAACAAAACAAATAATAGGTATTCATTCATTCAAGTATTCATTTCTTAAATCGATGGTCTCTTACTATAGTAGAAATAACATTAGTTAGTAATTAGCTAGTTTTAAAATAAAGCAGCCCAACACAATCAAACCTTTTTTAATAAAAATGTTTTGGTTTATTCCTCTTGATAAAAGCTCCATATTGCCTTATGTTGTAAACAAAGTAACAGCCCTTAACATAATTTTAAAACAAGATGGGACTCAAGAGCTGCTGGACCAAGCATATGGGGCACCAAGGGCATACTGGAGTAATAATGTAAATTTTCTGAACCAATCAGAGGAGGGAAAGGGGCCCCCACTAATTTATTTATTTATTTATTTGTTCATTTGCCTTCATCCGCTAGATACTGTATCAGAGCAACTAACTACGGTCTCCTCATCTGACCGCGGGTGGCAGCAGCATGCCTCGTGGAGTCTGTTCTGCTGGAATTAATAAATCCCACGAAGAAGTTTGTCGCGTTTTGATTGGACGGCTGTAAGTTTGTTTCAGTCATGGCCGAAAGAACAGGAGAAGGACCGCAAGGAGCTGCACCGTATTTTAACAAAGAGAGAATGAAATACAGCCCCGAGGAGGAGGCCAGGCTGGAAAGGCAGCATTTCTGGAGAATTGTCGATGCTTTTAGATTTTACAGGTATAATTACAATGCTTAAAATTTTCTCGCCTCAAATGTTTTCAGAATCATCTTGTGTGTACGGTTAAGCTGTAAAATGAGAAAGATTGTGACGTGGCCGCCATTGTAAAATCTGTTGAAGGAACGCCAAGTTCTGGTCACATGACCAGAGAATAGCCAATAGGAACCGCTCAGAGAGAGAGGAACGCTCTCTCTCTCTGAAATGACCTGGGATTGGTCAAAGTCTCCCATCACAGGCTAGATTTTCTAAAGCCTGAAAACAAAGCCATGAGGAGGTGCAGAAGTGTACTTTTCTCTCAGAACACTTGAATTACAATATGCTGAAAGGTTATTATGGAATTTTTGCCAAATGATGCCAAAAGTATACTGCCTACTGCCACTTTAATTTGGTTTCTACTGTAGGGTATAGTATGATACAGAGTCTGGGTAAGACACAGTAATCATCACTAACGTTTGCATTTAGCTTAAGCTTGATGCCATGGTTGGACAGTAATCATTACACAGAACAAATGCAGGGGCAGAGGAAAATAGAGGCTGAGATAGAGAATAAACAAAGCCAAAGTTCAGTTGCTCTGATCAATTTTTATAAAAGGGACATCTCCCTCTGTCCAGCCTGTGCTTTGCTGTCTGTGCTTCAACCAGGAAAAGGTAAGTGGTAAAAAAGATTGATAGAGCTCAGATGAATTGTTCACATACACAAGATTAACTAATCTGCCAACAGTTAAAAACTATGTTTGACATCTTGAGTTTGAGATATAACTGTACACACTGGAAATGTTACAACTGTAAATGTAAATTCTTTAGAAGTGATTAGATTTACTCTTCTTATTCAATGAATGTATTGTTGTAATTTTAGGAATCAAATGGAAGCGGCTGTAAACTTTCTGTATTTCTCAATAACATCAAATATTCATGACTTTTAGTCAATCAAATTAAAACAAAACAACTTTAAGTATTATTTATTTCAAAAGTTCTGCTAATTTGCTTCATGAGGACTGTGTGGTTTGATCAGATTTGATTGACAGTAGCCTAGTCAAACATTGCTACTCATCAGATTCTGATTAAAAAAAAATTCACGGCCTTTAAAACAACATGTTTATTGTAACTTCCAGGAAAAAAGCAAACATTGTGTAACCCAAATGAACAATGCTGCACTTTTGAACTCCTGTCTTAGTTCACAATGATGCATGCAGCCGTGGGTGTCTGGATCTTATCAGCAGTGATCTGCGTGGGGAGAGGCCATCACCACATTGGTCATGAGGGCGACCAAGACACCGCACCCGATGGCGGCGCTAACAGCCTCTCGCTGGTGACTTCAGCCAACAAAGAGTTTGCCTTCCGCCTGTACCTGAAGTTAGCAGCTCGTGCTGACTCAGAAGGCAAGAACATCTTCTTCTCCCCGGTTAGCGTGTCTGTCGCCTTGGCTGCCTTGTCGGTAGGAGCGCGGGAGGAGACCCACCGTCAGCTTTTCAGTGGTCTGGGTTTCAACAACTCCCTACTGATGCAGTCAGATGTAGATCGGGCCTTCCAGACGCTCCTCGAGAGGGCGAACAACACGTCTCAGGAAGACACCAGTGAAGGGACCGCTGTGTTCGTGGACAACCGCTTCAAGGCACGACCCGAATTCCTGGAGACCTTGAAGCAGTCCTACGCTGCAGATGGGTTCAACGTCGACTTCACCCAGACCGTAGACAGCGCCAATACCATCAATAAGTACGTGGAGGAGAAGACCAACGGGAAGATAGACAAGCTGGTCGACAGCCTGGAACCAGACACAGTCATGTATCTCATCAGCTACATCTACTACAAAGGTAAAAGGTCACGTCAGATGAGATCTGGTGTGTTTGTTGGCTCAATTTGAGGTCACATTTTTAAGTTTCAACCATAAGTTGTGTTTTATTTCTGCTCACCATCAAACAGGAAAGTGGGCGACTCCCTTTGACCCTAAGTGGACCAAGGAGGACTTCTTCATGGTGGATGAGAACACCAAGGTTCAAAGTTGCACCGCTGAGTCATCAAGCATCCTTCATATTGTTTCTTCCAATTATGGGACCTCATGTTTAAATTGCAATTTTTCCAGGTTCCAGTTCAGATGATGAACTTGGAGGACCGTTTTGATACCTATTACGACCAGGAGATTAAAACAGATTTCCTCCACCTGCCCTTCAACAACTCCTACTCCATGCTGCTGCTGTTGCCCGACGACATGGCAACACTGGAGAAGGCCATTTGCCCAGGCCATGTCACAAAATGGTTGAAGTGGATGAAATCCAGGTTGGGAGAATCTAAAATCATCCTGAACTTCTTGGTTTCCAATATGGACGGTTTGACAGTGTATTAAAAACTCAGCTTTGTCCTGTCAGATTAATCACTGTATATTTATTTCCCATTTTTTAGGACATATAACGTATATATTCCAAAGTTCTCCATCAAGACTTCCTACACGCTGAATGATGTGCTGACTGAAATGGGAATGACAGACATGTTTGGTCAACGTGCAAATTTCAGTGGCATTTCAGAGGAGCAAAAACTGGCAGTCTCAGACGTAAGGACAGAGAGCATATTATGTTATTTATTTTACACATATTTCCTTCCCTGTATTCCAACCATCTCTCATCTCACCTCGCCTCCATCACGCTGTAGGTTGTGCACCAAGCAACCCTGGATGTCGATGAGGCCGGAGCCACCGCTGCAGCTGCCACGGGCGTCGGCATGAGACCTATGTCCCTCCCCCCAGCCTTGAAGTTTGATCGTCCATTTATGGTCGTCATCATTGAACGCAACACAGAAGAAATCCTGTTCATGGGCAAGATTATCAACCCAAACATTTGATTGAATAAGCACATTGTGTTTGCTTAAGCACAGCTGTTGCATCACATATAAAACAAACAGAAAAAAAAAACTTTGTTCTGTGGTCTCTTGCTTCATGGTTGTGTTTTGAGAGAGCAAACACAGTATTTGTTTTCATATAAGTTTTTGAAGGTAAAATAATACAGGGATAAAATATCAGCAAGAATTTCCATTAGAATCTGGTATTCTTTATAACAGATCAGCTTTTACAATAAGCATTTTTTTTAATTTATCCTACAACTATTTTTTCTTCAGACTCTTCTTCATAAAATAAATACATCTCAGAAAGAAAACACATATATATTTCTGTCATTAGATATTCTGTATATTAACCCTATTTTTGGCGATTTTTTCTGAAATCCTCCAGTGCCTAGGTTGGTTTGCAACTTAACAAGTAAGCATAGGCTATATATGAACAGGTGATTTAGTGAGGAAAATTAAATGTCACGACAGCCCAAATACAACAAAAAATAATAGGTTAAAAAAAGGGGGAGTCCAAGGAACTCTTCTGGCAAAAAATAAAAAGCCTTTATTCAAATGGCTATTTCATGATGAAATGCTAAAAACAATGCTGGTAAATGTTCAGATTGGGTAACAACCCACCGGTAGCGGCACAAACAGCCTTCTTCAGGGTGAAGAAGGCTGTTTGTGTGTACCCCACCAAAGAGCACCTTCATCACTCCGATTTGAACTTCCGAGCACTCTGAACTTTTCTCTTTTAAAAACAAAACAAATAATAGGTATTCATTCATTCAAGTATTCATTTCTTAAATCGATGGTCTCTTACTATAGTAGAAATAACATTAGTTAGTAATTAGCTAGTTTTAAAATAAAGCAGCCCAACACAATCAAACCTTTTTTAATAAAAATGTTTTGGTTTATTCCTCTTGATAAAAGCTCCATATTGCCTTATGTTGTAAACAAAGTAACAGCCCTTAACATAATTTTAAAACAAGATGGGACTCAAGAGCTGCTGGACCAAGCATATGGGGCACCAAGGGCATACTGGAGTAATAATGTAAATTTTCTGAACCAATCGGAGGAGGGAAAGGGGCCCCCACTAATTTATTTATTTATTTATTTGTTCATTTGCCTTCATCCGCTAGATACTGTATCAGAGCAACTAACTACGGTCTCCTCATCTGACCGCGGGTGGCAGCAGCATGCCTCGTGGAGTCTGTTCTGCTGGAATTAATAAATCCCACGAAGAAGTTTGTCGCGTTTTGATTGGACGGCTGTAAGTTTGTTTCAGTCATGGCCGAAAGAACAGGAGAAGGACCGCAAGGAGCTGCATCGTATTTTAACAAAGAGAGAATGAAATACAGCCCCGAGGAGGAGGCCAGGCTGGAAAGGCAGCATTTCTGGAGAATTGTCGATGCTTTTAGATTTTACAGGTATAATTACAATGCTTAAAATTTTCTCGCCTCAAATGTTTTCAGAATCATCTTGTGTGTACGGTTAAGCTGTAAAATGAGAAAGATTGTGACGTGGCCGCCATTGTAAAATCTGTTGAAGGAACGCCAAGTTCTGGTCACATGACCAGAGAATAGCCAATAGGAACCGCTCAGAGAGAGAGGAACGCTCTCTCTCTCTGAAATGACCTGGGATTGGTCAAAGTCTCCCATCACAGGCTAGATTTTCTAAAGCCTGAAAACAAAGCCATGAGGAGGTGCAGAAGTGTACTTTTCTCTCAGAACACTTGAATTACAATATGCTGAAAGGTTATTATGGAATTTTTGCCAAATGATGCCAAAAGTATACTGCCTACTGCCACTTTAATTTGGTTTCTACTGTAGGGTATAGTATGATACAGAGTCTGGGTAAGACACAGTAATCATCACTAACGTTTGCATTTAGCTTAAGCTTGATGCCATGGTTGGACAGTAATCATTACACAGAACAAATGCAGGGGCAGAGGAAAATAGAGGCTGAGATAGAGAATAAACAAAGCCAAAGTTCAGTTGCTCTGATCAATTTTTATAAAAGGGACATCTCCCTCTGTCCAGCCTGTGCTTTGCTGTCTGTGCTTCAACCAGGAAAAGGTAAGTGGTAAAAAAGATTGATAGAGCTCAGATGAATTGTTCACATACACAAGATTAACTAATCTGCCAACAGTTAAAAACTATGTTTGACATCTTGAGTTTGAGATATAACTGTACACACTGGAAATGTTACAACTGTAAATGTAAATTCTTTAGAAGTGATTAGATTTACTCTTCTTATTCAATGAATGTATTGTTGTAATTTTAGGAATTAAATGGAAGCTTCTGTAAACTTTCTGTATTTCTCAATAACATCAAATATTCATGACTTTTAGTCAATCAAATTAAAACAAAACAACTTTAAGTATTATTTATTTCAAAAGTTCTGCTAATTTGCTTCATGAGGACTGTGTGGTTTGATCAGATTTGATTGACAGTAGCCTAGTCAAACATTGCTACTCATCAGATTCTGATTAAAAAAAAATTCACGGCCTTTAAAACAACATGTTTATTGTAACTTCCAGGAAAAAAGCAAACATTGTGTAACCCAAATGAACAATGCTGCACTTTTGAACTCCTGTCTTAGTTCACAATGATGCATGCAGCCGTGGGTGTCTGGATCTTATCAGCAGTGATCTGCGTGGGGAGAGGCCATCACCACATTGGTCATGAGGGCGACCAAGACACCGCACCCGATGGCGGCGCTAACAGCCTCTCGCTAGTGACTTCAGCCAACAAAGAGTTTGCCTTCCGCCTGTACCTGAAGTTAGCAGCTCGTGCTGACTCAGAGGGCAAGAACATCTTCTTCTCCCCGGTTAGCGTGTCTGTCGCCTTGGCTGCCTTGTCGGTAGGAGCGCGGGAGGAGACCCACCGTCAGCTTTTCAGTGGTCTGGGTTTCAACAACTCCCTACTGATGCAGTCAGATGTAGATCGGGCCTTCCAGACGCTCCTCGAGAGGGCGAACAACACGTCTCAGGAAGACACCAGTGAAGGGACCGCTGTGTTCGTGGACAACCGCTTCAAGGCACGACCCGAATTCCTGGAGACCTTGAAGCAGTCCTACGCTGCAGATGGGTTCAACGTCGACTTCACCCAGACCGTAGACAGCGCCAATACCATCAATAAGTACGTGGAGGAGAAGACCAACGGGAAGATAGACAAGCTGGTCGACAGCCTGGAACCAGACACAGTCATGTATCTCATCAGCTACATCTACTACAAAGGTAAAAGGTCATGTCAGATGAGATCTGGTGTGTTTGTTGGCTCGATTTGAGGTCACATTTTTAAGTTTCAACCATAAGTTGTGTTTTATTTCTGCTCATCATCAAACAGGAAAGTGGGCGACTCCATTTGACCCTAAACTCACCAAGGAGGACTTCTTCATGGTGGATGAGAACACCAAGGTTCAAAGTTGCACCGTTTATTCAGAATTTGAGTCATCAAGCATCCTTCATATTGTGTCTTTTCCAATTACGGGACCTCATGTTCAAATTGCCATTTTTTCAGGTTCCAGTTCAGATGATGAATATGGAGGACAGTTTTGATACCTATTACGACCAGGGGATTAACACATCAGTCCTCCACCTGCCCTTCAACAACTCCTACTCCATGCTGCTGCTGTTGCCCGATGACATGGCAACACTGGAGAAGGCCATTTGCCCAGGCCATGTCACAAAATGGTTGAAGTGGATGAAATCCAGGTTGGGAGAATCTAAAATCATCCTGAACTTCTTGGTTTCCAATATGGACGGTTTGACAGTGTATTAAAAACTCAGCTTTGTCCTGTCAGATTAATCACTGTATATTTATTTCCCTTTTTTTAGGACATATGACGTATATATTCCAAAGTTCTCCATCAAGACTTCCTACACGCTGAATGATGTGCTGACTGAAATGGGAATGACAGACATGTTTGGTCATCGTGCAAATTTCAGTGGCATTTCAGAGGAGCAAAAACTGGCAGTCTCAGACGTAAGGACAGAGAGCATATTATGTTATTTATTTTACACATATTTTCTCCCCTGTATTCCATCCATCTCTCATCTCACCTTGCCTCCATCACGCCGCAGGTTGTGCACCAAGCAACCCTGGATGTCGATGAGGCCGGAGCCACCGCTGCAGCTGCCACGGGCATCGGCATGACACTTCTGTCCTTCCGCTACATCCCAGTCTTGAAGTTCAATCGTCCATTTATGGTCGTCATCACTGAACGCAACACAGAAAAAATCCTGTTCATGGGCAAGATTATCAATCCAAACATCTGATTGAATAAGCACTTTGTGTTTGCTTAAGCTCAGCTGTTGCATCACATATAAAACAAACAGAAAAAAAAACTTTGTTCTGTGGTCTCTTGCTTAATGATTGTGTTTTGAGAGAGCAAAAGCAGTATTTGTTTTCATATAGGTTTTTGAAGGTAAAATAATACAGGGATAAGATATCAGCAAGAATTTCCATTAGAATCTGGTATTCTTTATAACAGATCAGGTTTTACAATAAGCATTTTTTTTTAATTTATCCTACAACTATTTTTTCTTCAGACTCTTCTTCAAAAAATAAATACATCCCAGACAGAAAACACATATATATTTCTGTCATTAGATATTCTGTATATTAACCCTATTTTTTTGTGATTTTGATACATGTTCAGATTGGGTAACAACCCACACATAGCGGCACAAACAGCCTTCTTCAGGGTGAAGAAGGCTGTTTGTGTGTACCCCACCAAAGAGCACCTTCATCACACTGATTTGAACTTCCGAGCACTCTGAACTTTTCCCTTTTAAAAAAAAATAATAGATATTCATTCATTCAAGTATTCATTTCTTAAATGGATGGTCTCTTACTATAGTAGAAATAACATTAGTTAGTAATTAGTTAGTTTTAAAATAAAGCAGCCCAACACAATCAAACTTTTTTAATAAAAATGTTTTGGTTTATTCCTCTTAATAGAAGCTCCATATTGCCTTATGTAGTAAAACAAAGAAACAGCTTTTAACAAAATTTTAAAACAAGATGGGACTTAACAGCTGCTGGACCAAGCATATGGGGCACCAAGGGACATACTGGAGTAATAATGTAAATTTTCTGAACCAATCAGAGAAGGGAGAGGGGCCCCCACTAATTTATTTATTTATTTATTTATTTGCCTTCATCCGGTAGATACTGTATCAGAGCAACTAACTGCAGTCTCCTCATCTGACTGCGGGTGGCAGCAGCACGCCTCGCGGAGTCTGTTCTGCTGGAATTAATAAATCCCACGAAGAAGAAGTTTGTCGCGTTTTGATTGGACGGCTGTAAGTTTGTTTCAGTCATGGCCGAAAGAACAGGAGAAGGACCGCAAGGAGCTGCACCGTATTTTAACAAAGAGAGAATGAAATACAGCCCCGAGTAGGAGGCCAGGCTGGAAAGGCAGCATTTCTGGAGAATTATCGATGCTTTTAGATTTTACAGGTATAATTACAATGCTTAAAATTTTCTCGCCTCAAATGTTTTCAGAATCATCTTGTGTGTACGGTTAAGCTGTAAAATTAGAAAGTTTGTGACACGGCCGCCATTGTAAAATCTGTTGAAGGAACGCCAAGTTCTGGTCACATGACCGGAGCATAGCCAATAGGAACCGATCAGAGAGAGAGGAACGCTCTCTCTCGGTAATGACCTGTGATTGGTCAAAGTCTTCCATCACGGGCTAGATTTTCTAAAGCCTGAAAACAGAGCCATGATGAGGTGCAGAAGTCTACTTTTCTCTCAGAACACTTGAATTACAATATGCTGAAAGGTTATTATGGAATTTTTGCCAAATGATGCCAAAAGTATACTGCTTACTGCCACTTTAATTTGGTTTCTACTGTATGGTATAGTATGATACAGAGTCTGGGCTAGACACAGTAATCATCACTAACATTTGCATTTAGCTTAAGCTTGATGCCATGTGTAAAATAGGTGTTGGTTTACTGGATACCAACTTGTGACCTCGGTGATGCTGAATGAATGAACCCTTAGATGATGGTTCTATTAATGTTATTTGTAATCTCCACAGGTTGTCCGGTAAGAACAGATAGATGGTGATGAGACAATTAATCCAGGTCACACACACTCTCACTGAGATGCCACTCATTTATTGTAGATGGTTTGAAAAATCCTTATGTGAAGATGTATGTGTAGGGTGTGGTTACTGAAATACAGAAAATAAATAGAAAACATATACAGGCATTAGTAATATGTAGTACTAATAAAAAAATAGTATGGTATGAAATACACATGCAAGCATACTTCTTTGCAAAGCTTAACAGTGTAAACATGAATAAAACAAGGAGAACACAGCCTTCATAACTGTAAGGGAGCGTCAACAAAGAGCAAATTCAGGCTCTCATTCAGTACAATGGGCACAGTGCACACAGAGGGTGAGCTGATGAATTGTACGACGGTCCCTTAACGGCGGCCGCGTATGCCCGTTCACTGCGCAGCTATAACTCAAACGATTACTGATACAGAAATTACACAACTAATAAACATAAACAACATCGTCGGGGATCATATACAGTACAAGAACTAACATATGCATAAATCAACGATGTGTAAATTGGCGTGGCATGTCCGTCAAACTATTACAGAAATACGAGCGCGATGCAATGCAAGAGCATTATACATGTGACTTTGTAAACACTATAGTGATGCAGACACTGAACAAAAAACTACTATAATAAAGACTCAAATTCTCATGGACGCACAGGATAAAAACCATATCAACAACAAAGGGAAATAGAGTCCAGAACTGCAGCGGTGATGAAAACTCCTTTAGTTCGGGTCAAAAGTTGCAACACTGATCTCGAGCTGAGCTTGAGGACAGATGAGGCCCGTGATCGGTGAATTGAATCATAGCACTCTCTGATCATGTGAAGTCCATGCGCCAAGATGAAGTCCCTGCGCCGAGCCACAGACGCTAGAACTGTGCATGTGAACAGTGCATGGCTCAGGTGAGGGGATGCCTGTAGGTTAAACTGCTGAACTTCTGAACACCATGGTTGGACAGTAATCATTACATAGAACAAATGTAAAAAATTGTTTTGTGTTCTAGAGCAAATAAGAGGCTGAGATAGAGAATAAACGAAGCCAAAGTTCAGTTTCTCTGAAATTTTTTATAAAAGGGACATCTCCCTCTGTCCAGCCTGTGCTTCGCTGTCTGTGCTTTAACCAGGAAAAGGTAAGTGGTTAAAAAGATTGATAGAGCTCAGATGAATTGTTCACATACACAAGATTAACTACTCTGCCAACAGTTAAAAACTCTGTTTGACATCTTGAGTTTGAGATGTAACTGGACACACTGTAGATGTTACAACTGTAAATGTAAATTCTTTAGAAGTGATTAGTTTTACTCTTCTTATTCAATGAATGTATTGTTGTAATTTTAGGAATTAAACGGAAGCTTCTGTAAACTTTCTGTATTTCTCAATAACATCAAATATTCATGACATTTAGTCAATCAAATTAAAACAAAACAACTTTAAGTCTTATTTATTTCAAAAGTTCTGCTAATTTGCTTCATGAGGACTGTGTGCTTTGATCAGGTTTGATTGACAGTAGCCTAGCTAAACAGCCTTACTCATCAGATTCTGATTAAAAAAGATTTCAGGGCCTTTAAAACAACATGTTTATTGTAACTTCCAGGAAAAAAGCAAACATTGTGTAACCCAATGAACAATGCTGCACTTTTGAACTCCTGTCTTAGTTCACAATGATGCATGCAGCCGTGGGTGTCTGGATCTTATCAGCAGTGATCTGCGTCGGGAGAGGCCATCACCACATTGGTCATGAGGGCGACCAAGACACCGCACCCGACGGCGGCGCCAACAGCCTCTCGCTGGTGACTTCAGCCAACAAAGAGTTTGCCTTCCGCCTGTACCTGAAGTTAGCAGCTCGTGCTGACTCAGAGGGCAAGAACATCTTCTTCTCCCCGGTTAGCGTGTCTGTCGCCTTGGCTGCCTTGTCGGTAGGAGCGCGGGAGGAGACCCACCGTCAGCTTTTCAGTGGTCTGGGTTTCAACAACTCCCTACTGATGCAGTCAGATGTAGATCGGGCCTTCCAGACGCTCCTCGAGAGGGCGAACAACACGTCTCAGGAAGACACCAGTGAAGGGACCGCTGTGTTCGTGGACAACCGCTTCAAGGCACGACCCGAATTCCTGGAGACCTTGACGCAGTCCTACGCTGCAGATGGGTTCAACGTCGACTTCACCCAGACCGTAGACAGCGCCAATACCATCAATAAGTACGTGGAGGAGAAAACCCACGGGAAGATAGACAAACTGGTCGACAGCCTGGAACCAGACACAGTCATGTGTCTCATCAGCTACATCTACTACAAAGGTAAAAGGTCACGTCAGATGAGATCTGGTGTGTTTGTTGGCTCAATTTGAGGTCACATTTTTAAGTTTCAACCATAAGTTGTTTTTTATTTCTGCTCACCATCAAACAGGAAAATGGGCGACTCCATTTGACCCTAAGCGGACCAAGGAGGACTTCTTCATGGTGGATGAGAACACCAAGGTTCAAAGTTGCGCCGCTGAGTCATCAAGCATCCTTCATATTGTGTCTTTTCCAATTAAGGGACCTCATGTTTAAATTGCCATTTTTCCAGGTTCCAGTTCAGATGATGAGGATGCGCGACAGTTTTGATACCTATTACGACCAGGAGATTAAAACAGATTTCCTTCACCTGCCCTTCAACAACTCCTACTCCATGCTGCTGCTGTTGCCCGACGACATGGCAACACTGGAGAAGGCCATTTGCCCAGGCCATGTCACCAATTGGTTGAAGTGGATGAAATCCAGGTTGGGAGAATCTAAAATCATCCTAGAAATTCTTGGTTTCCAATATGGACGGTTTGACAGTGTATAAACAACTCAGCTTTGTCCTGTCAGATTAATCACTGTATATTTGTTTCCCATTTTTCAGGACATATAACGTATATATTCCAAAGTTCTCCATCAAGACTTCCTACAAGCTGAATGATGTGCTGACTGAAATGGGAATGACAGACATGTTTGGTCAACGTGCAAATTTCAGTGGCATTTCAGAGGAGCAAAAACTGATAGTCTCAGACGTAAGGACAGAGAGCATATTATGTTATTTATTTTACACATATTTCCTTCCCTGTATTCCATCCATCTCTCATCTCACCTCGCCTCCATCACGCTGTAGGTTGTGCACCAAGCAACCCTGGATGTCGATGAGGCCGGAGCCACCGCTGCAGCTGCCACGGGCATCGGCATGATACCTGTGTCCCGCCCCCCAGCCTTGAAGTTCGATCGTCCATTTATGGTCGTCATCATTGAACGCAACACAGAAAAAATCCTGTTCATGGGCAAGATTATCAACCCAAACATCTGATTGAATAAGCACTTTGTGTTTGCTTAAGCTCAGCTGTTGCATCACATATAAAACAAACAGAAAAAAAAACTTTGTTCTGTGGTCTCTTGCTTAATGATTGTGTTTTGAGAGAGCAAACAGTATTTGTTTTCATATAGGTTTTTGAAGGTAAAATAATACAGGGATAAGATATCAGCAAGAATTTCCATTAGAATCTGGTATTCTTTATAACAGATCAGGTTTTACAGTAAGCATTTTTTTTTTTATTTATCCTACAACTATTTTTTCTTCAGACTCTTCTTCAAAAATAAATACATCCCAGACAGAAAACACATATATATTTCTGTCATTAGATATTAGATTTTTTTGTGATTTTGATACATGTTCAGATTGGGTAACAACCCACACATAGCGGCACAAACAGCCTTCTTCAGGGTGAAGAAGGCTGTTTGTGTGTACCCCACCAAAGAGCACCTTCATCAAACTGATTTGAACTTCCGAGCACTCTGAACTTTTCCCTTTTAAAAAAAAAATAATAGGTATTCATTCATTCAAGTATTCATTTCTTAAATGGATGGTCTCTTACTATAGTAGAAATAACTTTAGTTAGTAATTAGTTAGTTTTAAAATAAAGCAGCCCAACACAATCAAACTTTTTTAATAAAAATGTTTTGGTTTATTCCTCTTTCTAAAAGCTCCATATTGCCTTATGTAGTAAAACAAAGAAACAGCTTTTAACTTAATTTTAAAACAAGATGGGACTTAACAGCTGCTGGACCAAGCATATGGGGCACCAAGGGACATACTGGAGTAATAATGTAAATTTTCTGAACCAATCAGAGAAGGGAGAGGGGCCCCCACTAATTTATTTATTTATTTATTTATTTATTTATTTGCCTTCATCCGGTAGATACTGTATCAGAGCAACTAACTACAGTCTCCTCATCTGACTGCGGGTGGCAGCAGCACGCCTCGTGGAGTCTGTTCTGCTGGAATTAATAAATCCTACGAAGAAGAAGTTTGTCGCGTTTTGATTGGACGGCTGTAAGTTTGTTTCAGTCATGGCCGAAAGAACAGGAGAAGGACCGCAAGGAGCTGCACCGTATTTTAACAAAGAGAGAATGAAATACAGCCCCGAGGAGGAGGCCAGGCTGGAAAGGCAGCATTTCTGGAGAATTATCAATGCTTTTAGATTTTACAGGTATAATTACAATGCTTAAAATGTTCTCGCCTCAAATGTTTTCAGAATCATCTTTTAGTGTACGGTTTAGCTGTAAAATTAGAAAGTTTGTGACACGGCCGCCATTGTAAAATCTGTTGAAGGAACGCCAAGTTCTGGTCACATTACCGGAGCATAGCCAATAGGAACCGCTCAGAGAGAGAGGAACGCTCTCTCTCTCGGAAATGACCTGTGATTGGTCAAAGTCTTCCATCACGGGCTAGATTTTCTAAAGCCTGAAAACAGAGCCATGATGAGGTGCAGAAGTCTACTTTTCTCTCAGAACACTTGAATTACAATATGCGGAGAGGTTATTATGGAATTTTTGCCAAATGATGCCAAAAGTATACTGCTTACTGCCACTTTAATTTGGTTTCTACTGTATGGTATAGTATGATACAGAGTCTGGGCTAGACACAGTAATCATCACTAACATTTGCATTTATCTTAAGCTTGATGCCATGTGTAAAATAGGTGTTGGTTTACTGGATACCAACTTGTGACCTCGGTGATGCTGAATGAATGAACCCTTAGATGATGGTTCTATTAATGTTATTTGTAATCTCCACAGGTTGTCCGGTAAGAACAGATAGATGGTGATGAGACAATTAATCCAGTTCACACACACTCTCATTGAGATGCCACTCATTTATTGTAGATGGTTTGAAAAATCCTTATGTGAAGATGTATGTGTAGGGTGTGGTTACTGAAATAAAGAAAATAAATAGAAAACATATACAGGCATTAGTAATATGTAGTACTAATAAAAAAATAGTATGGTATGAAATACACATGCAAGCATACTTCAGTGCAAAGCTTAACAGTGTAAACATGAATAAAACAAGGAGAACACAGCCTTCATAACTGTAAGGGAGCGTCAACAAAGAGCAAATTCAGGCTCTCATTCAGTACAATGGGCACAGTGCACACAGAGGGTGAGCTGATGAATTGTACGACGGTCCCTTAACGGCGGCCGCGTATGCGCGTTCACTGCGCAGCTATAACTCAAACGATTACTGATACAGAAATTACACAACTAATAAACATAAACAACATCGTCGGGGATCATATACAGTACAAGAACTAACATATGCATAAATCAACGATGTGTAAATTGGCGTGGCATGTCCGTCAAACTATTACAGAAATACGAGCGCGATGCAATGCACGAGCATTATACATGTGACTTTGTAATCACTATAGTGATGCAGACACTGAACAAAAAACTACTATAATAAAGACTCAAATTCTCATGGACGCACAGGATAAAAACCATATCAACAACAAAGGGAAATAGAGTCCAGAACTGCAGCGGTGATGAAAACTCCTTTAGTTCGGGTCAAAAGTTGCAACACTGATCTCGAGCTGAGCTGGAGGACAGATGAGGCCCGTGATCGGTGAATTGAATCATAGCACTCTCTGATCATGTGAAGTCCATGCGCCAAGATCAATTGAAGTCCATGCGCCGAGCCACAGACGCTAGAACTGTGCATGTGAACAGTGCATGGCTCAGGTGAGGGGATGCCTGTAGGTTTAACTGCTGAACTTCTGAACACCATGGTTGGACAGTAATCATTACATAGAACAAATGTAAAAATTTGTTTTGTGTTCTAGAGCAAATAAGAGGCTGAGATAGAGAATAAACGAAGCCAAAGTTCAGTTTCTCTGAATTTTTTTCATAAAAGGGACATCTCCCTCTGTCCAGCCTGTGCTTCGCTGTCTGTGCTTTAACCAGGAAAAGGTAAGTGGTTAAAAAGATTGATAGAGCTCAGATGAATTGTTCACATACACAAGATTAACTACTCTGCCAACAGTTAAAAACTCTGTTTGACATCTTGAGTTTGAGATGTAGCTGGACACACTGTAAATGTTACAACTGTAAATGTAACTTCTTTAGAAGTGATTATATTTACTCTTCTTATTCAATGAATGTATTGTTGTAATTTTAGGAATTAAATGGAAGCTTCTGTAAACTTTCTGTATTTCTCAATAACATCTAATATTCATGAATTTTAGTCAATCAAATTAAAACAAAACAACTTTAAGTCTTATTTATTTCAAAAGTTCTGCTAATTTGCTTCATGAGGACTGTGTGGTTTGATCAGATTTGATTGACAGTAGCCTAGTCAAACAGCCCTACTCATCAGATTCTGATTAAAAAAGATTTCAGGGCCTTTAAAACAACATGTTTATTGTAACTTCCAGGAAAAAAAGCAAACATTGTGTCACCCAAATGAACAATGCTGCACTTTTGAACTCCTTTCTTAGTTCACAATGATGCATGCAGCCGTGGGTGTCTGGATCTTATCAGCAGTGATCTGCGTGGGGAGAGGCCATCACCACATTGGTCATGAGGGCGACCAAGACACCGCAACCGACGGCGGCGCCAACAGCCTCTCGCTGGTGACTTCAGCCAACAAAGAGTTTGCCTTCCGCCTGTACCTGAAGTTAGCAGCTCGTGCTGACTCAGAGGGCAAGAACATCTTCTTCTCCCCGGTTAGCGTGTCTGTCGCCTTGGCTGCCTTGTCGGTAGGAGCGCGGGAGGAGACCCACCGTCAGCTTTTCAGTGGTCTGGGTTTCAACAACTCCCTACTGATGCAGTCAGATGTAGATCGGGCCTTCCAGACGCTCCTCGAGAGGGCGAACAACACGTCTCAGGAAGACACCAGTGAAGGGACCGCTGTGTTCGTGGACAACCGCTTCAAGGCACGACCCGAATTCCTGGAGACCTTGACGCAGTCCTACGCTGCAGATGGGTTCAACGTCGACTTCACCCAGACCGTAGACAGCGCCAATACCATCAATAAGTACGTGGAGGAGAAGACCAACGGGAAGATAGACAAGCTGGTCGACAGCCTGGAACCAGACACAGTCATGTATCTCATCAGCTACATCTACTACAAAGGTAAAAGGTCACGTCAGATGAGATCTGGTGTGTTTGTTGGCTCAATTTGAGGTCACATTTTTAAGTTTCAACCATAAGTTGTGTTTTATTTCTGCTCACCATCAAACAGGAAAGTGGGCGACTCCATTTAACCCTAAGCGGACCAAGGAGGACTTCTTCATGGTGGATGAGAACACCAAGGTTCAAAGTTGCACCGCTGAGTCATCAAGCATCCTTCATATTGTGTCTTTTCCAATTATGGGACCTCATGTTTAAATTGCCATTTTTCCAGGTTCCAGTTCAGATGATGAGGATGGAGGACCGTTTTGATACCTATTACGACCAGGAGATTAAAACAGATTTCCTCCACCTGCCCTTCAACAACTCCTACTCCATGCTGCTGCTGTTGCCCGACGACATGGCAACACTGGAGAAGGCCATTTGCCCAGGCCATGTCACAAAATGGTTGAAGTGGATGAAATCCTGGTTGGGAGAATCTAAAATCATCCTGAACTTCTTGGTTTCCAATATGGACGGTTTGACAGTGTATAAACAACTCAGCTTTGTCCTGTCAGATTAATCACTGTATATTTATTTCCCATTTTTCAGGACATATGACGTATGTATTCCAAAGTTCTCCATCAAGACTTCCTACAAGCTGAATGATGTGCTGACTGAAATGGGAATGACAGACATGTTTGGTCAACGTGCAAATTTCAGTGGCATTTCAGAGGAGCAAAAACTGGCAGTCTCAGACGTAAGGACAGAGAGCATATTATGTTATTTATTTTACACATATTTCCTTCCCTGTATTCCATCCATCTCTCATCTCACCTCGCCTCCATCACGCCGTAGGTTGTGCACCAAGCAACCCTGGATGTCGATGAGGCCGGAGCCACCGCTGCAGCTGCCACGGGCGTCGACGCTAGACCTTTGTCCCTCACCCCAGCCTTGAAGTTCAATCGTCCATTTATGGTCGTCATCATTGAACGCAACACAGAAGAAATCCTGTTCATGGGCAAGATTATCAACCCAAACATCTGATTGAATAAGCACTTTGTGTTTGCTTAAGCACAGCTGTTGCATCACATATAAAACAAACAGAAAAAAAAACTTTGTTCTGTGGTCTCTTGCTTAATGATTGT
The DNA here is from genome assembly GCA_916701645.2 of Sebastolobus alascanus. Taxonomy (NCBI): domain Eukaryota; kingdom Metazoa; phylum Chordata; class Actinopteri; order Perciformes; family Sebastidae; genus Sebastolobus; species Sebastolobus alascanus. The sequence goes on from CAKAOJ020000061.1 coordinate 2,488,026, forward strand.
GTTTTGAGAGTGCAAACACAGTATTCCTTTTAAATAGGTTTTTGAAGATAAAATAATACAGGGATAAAATATCAGCAAGAATTTCCATTAGAATCTGTTCTTTATAACAGATCAGCTTTTACAATAAGCATTTTTTTTTTTAAATTATCCTACAAATATTTTTTCTTCAGACTTTTCTTAAAAAAATAAATACATCCAAGACAGAAAACATATATATTTCTGTCATTAGATATTCTGCATATTAACCCTATTTTTTTGGTGATTTTGTATAATATATGTGAGGCTTTTTTTTTTTTTTTTTTCTGAAATCATCCAGTGCCTAGGTTGGTTTGCAACTTAACAAGTAAGCATAGGCTATGTATGAACAGGTGGTTTAGTGAGGAAAATTAAATGTCACGACAGCCCAAATACAACAAAAAATAATAGGTTAAAAAAAGGGGGAGTCCAAGGCACTCTTCTGGCAAAAAATAAAAAGCCTTTATTCAAATGGCTATTTCATGATGAAATGCTAAAAACAATGCTGGTACATGTTCAGATTGGGTAACAACCCACACGTAGCGGCACAAACAGCCTTCTTCAGGGTGAAGAAGGCTGTTTGTGTGTACCCCACCAAAGAGCACCTTCATCACACTGATTTGACCTTCCGAGTACTCTGAACTTTTCCCTTTTAAAAATGAAACAAATAATAGGTATTCATTCATTCAAGTATTCATTTCTTAAATGGATGGTCTCTTACTATAGTAGAAATAACATTAGTTAGTAATTAGTTAGTTTTAAATATAATAAAGCAGCCCAACACAATCAAACCTTTTTAATAAAAATGTGTTGGTTTATTCCTCTTAATAAAAGCTCCATATTGCCTTATGTAGTAGAACAAAGAAACAGCTTTTAACATAATTTTAAAACAAGATGGGACTAAACAGCTGCTGGACCAAGCATATGGGGCACCAAGGGACATACTGGAGTAATAATCTTAATTTTCTGAACCAATCAGAGAAGGGAGAGGGTCCCCCACTAATTTATTTATTTATTTATTTATTTGTTTATTTATTTGCCTTCATCCGTTAGATACTGTATCAGAGCAACTAACTGCAGTCTCCTCATCTGACCGCGGGTGGCAGCAGCACGACTCGTGGAGTCTGCTCGGCTGGAATTAATAAATCCCACGAAGAAGAAGTTTGTCGCGTTTTGATTGGACGACTGTAAGTTTGTTTCAGTCATGGCCGAAACAACAGGAGAAGGACCGCAAGGAGCTGCACCGTATTTTAACAAAGAGAGAATGAAAAACAGCCCCGAGGAGGAGGCCAGGCTGGAAAGGCAGCATTTCTGGAGAATTATCGATGCTTTTAGATTTTACAGGTATAATTGCAATGCTTAAAAAATACAGTACCGAGCCAGGTAGCGACAGCTTGTGTCAATAAGCGGTGTTGTTAGCAAGTGACAATATCAAAGGACCGATAACTGGGTTTGGAGGGAAAACCCGCAAACTGAGATGGTTCGTGTGTATTCAAGCATTGGTTAGTGCTTCGCACGCTTATGTTAGCTTGTATTTAACCAGCTTCCGGAGGCATTGGTTTTCTAATTTTCTGACTTTATCTCCACTCATGTCATGGCAACACTTCTACTTCATGATCCATCCTTTCTCTCCCCTAACACTGCTCACGAGTTAAAACAAACTCAGGAGTGGAATAATGTGATGTAGCAATCACACTTGAAGACAACGAAGGGAGTAAATAATATAGGAACCATTAGACCCACTGTGGATCAATAGACAGTCCAGTGGTGTAGTGGTCGTTGATGAGGTGGGTGTACTACTAGGTAGATGGGTAAATCAACAAGGAGGAAGTGGGTATACTCTCCTGTATATTCCAATGGCTGATAGGTGGGTATACTGTAAACCCCGTATACCCTGCGTATACCCTCCACTACACCACTGCTTACACCTGATTGCTCCTCATTTGAGTGACTTATCCCTCAAGGGGACACCTAACCTGTGTCTTGTCTTCTTGTCAGGGTCCATGTCCAGGAGCAGGTCAAGCGTGCTGAGCGTCAGTTCCTGAGCCTCCCGCAGCGCCACCAGAATCTGCTGCCAGATGTTTTGCCCAATCTGGCCCGGATCAGCCATTGTACGGACCACAACCAGGAGATTCTACAGGCCATCATTCACAATAGCCTCCACATGTTTGAGAACATCGAGTACGGCGAGAGGGTAAGGCTTGACTTACACCAGGTAGTCTACTGCAGTGGTTCTCAAAGTGGGGTCCATGGCACTCTGTCAGGGGGGCCGCGAAATAATATGCTATAAATTATAATATATATACTGTGCTGTATCATTTAAATGTGCATATCTTCAGATATGGACCATTTGCGCCAAAAAAAACAAGCATATAGCACACACAGTAAGAAGTTCATTACTTTTAAGTTGAAGCACTTACTGAAAGTCAGCTTTAGACTGGTAAATTTAAATATCTGGATTTATTAGGACTATTCTAGTTTAGCTACTTTTCCTTTTCTGAAAGTTTTTTAGATCAGTTACCTGAAAAGTGCCAACATGTTGAAAAGTTTTAGAAGACAAATAGTTCCAATGGCATCTAAGAGTACAAATGGTAGCAGCATAGGCTTAATTGGTTTTATGATTATGAGGGGGTCCTTTGTCAATTTTCTCCCCTGTAAGGGGTCCTGGCCCCAAAAAGTCTGATAACCCCTGGTCTACTGTACGTATACAGTATACATTTTGTAGTGTTGTTATTTACTCAAGGAATTTAGGTAGAGGTTTTGTGTCTTCATTCAACTTTCAGGAGGATCCGCGGAAGGTGCGCCCATCCACTACATTTGACATGGACAAGCTCAAGTCCACCATAAAGCAGTTTGTCAGAGACTGGAGCGAGACAGGCCGGGCTGAGAGGGACACCTGCTACAAGCCCATCATTCAAGAGATCCAAAGACTATTCCCAAGTGACCAATAGTAGGAAGCACACATACTCACTCACTACCACACAAACACCTGCATGCATGCTAAGACATAAAGAATTGTGAACACCTTTCCATGTGCAATGTTATCAGATCATCTTGTAATAATTCTGATGATGTTTTCCATGTGATATGTGCATTCTGTGCATTTTATTATGTCAGTGATGTGTCTAAGGTGAGCGTGCTGATTCCGGGTGCTGGGCTTGGCCGTCTAGCCTGGGAGATAGCACGGCTGGGTTATATTTGCCAGGGCAACGAATGGAGCTTCTTCATGCTCTTCTCTTCAAACTTTGTTCTCAATAGGTACAGCATACACTAACACTCCTGTGACTCCAGCTGCCTTACACAATACTTAGGGACTATCACTTTCATATACATACATTCATGGAGGTTATCTCTGCTTGCATGAGGTATAACTGTCTATCAATCACACTATAACTATGTGTCAGTGATCACATATAAAAAACAGAACACATAATTCACATTCAGTTGTTTGGCAGTACACTTCTGACCTCATACTCTGCTGAATATCACTTCCAGCCATCCATCCACTTGTCCTCATACATTTGGACTGCTCCATTCAGGTGTGAAAAGGTGAACTCTCTGACCCTGTACCCCTGGATCCACCAGTTTAGCAACAACAAGAAATCCTCCGACCAAACACGACCAATCATATTCCCCGATGTCAACCCTCAGAGTTTACCGCTAGATGCAGACTTCTCCATGGTAGCAGGGGACTTTGTGGAAGTCTACAGTGACTCAGGTCAGTAGAAGCTGTGTTTGTTTTTCCCCCTTTTTTTAAATGTCCTTTCAGGCAGAGCTTACTCTCATACTGTATATTGCCGTCAGCAAACTCCACAAAACAATTCTACTTCTTCCAGTGGCCTTGCAGTTTTTAAACATTGACACATCACAAAATAACAAAACAAAGAAGCCACAAAGAAAGGTACTGCAAATGCAGTGATTTCTGTCTGCAATAATCACAGAAAATCTTTGAGATTATTTATTAAGGATACACATTTTACATATACCAATGACCCCCAATACAAAGGACCAATCTGATGTGAATATACTGTAAATAGATCATTGGTGAATTGCGCACCTAAGCAACATTAATTAAAAGTGATCATGTTATAATATATTGTTCTTTTCGGTCAGATTCCTGGGACTGTGTGGCTACCTGCTTCTTTATTGACACAGCTCATAATGTCATCGAGTATGTGGAGACTATCTGGAAGATTCTTAAGCCTGGTGGAGTGTGGATCAACCTGGGTGAGTCAGCTTTTATTTATATTTATAATACGGTATATAATATATATATACACACACACACACACACACACACACACACACACACACACACACACACACACACAAACAAACACACACACACAGTAGTACTGTATATTAAACTTCTTTACAGAAACAAAATGTTGTCCTTGAGTAGATACGTGCTGAACTAGTGAAGTTGGCCACTGTAGTCACCACGCTTCACTTGGTGTTTTTTTAAGTTAAATCTGCAATATGTTCTGCTATCAGACTACATTTTAATCACATTCGTAATCATATCTATGTTTGACTTTTATCTGCAAATAAAAGCAAATAACACAACAACAAAATGTCCCGTGAATAGGACATCAATGTTACTGTTTGTTTTAAAGCGTTGTGGGGTGAATTTTTCTAATTCAATAGAAAGTACAGTTGTATGATCAAGGGTTTACGGTTTGGGTCTCTGTAAACTTATCTCAAAGTTTGAATTCAATGTTCCTTCAGGTCCACTGCTGTACCACTTTGAGAACATGGCCAATGAGCTGTCAGTTGAACTCAGCTACGAAGACATTAGGACGGCGATTGTTAACTTTGGATTCCATTTAGAGGTGAGCCAAAGACTTTGATTCACCTTCGTGACTTAACATCATCTTCAGAAATCTGATTTCGGTAGTAAAACAGTATTTATATTTCTCCCGCAGGTGGAGAAACCGTCGGTTCAGACCACCTACACAGAGAACGACCGCTCTATGTTGAGATACGTTTACGACTGTGTCTACTTTGTGGCACGAAAACCTGCAGACCTTTACTTTAACGGTGAAGAAGGAGAAGAAGAAGAAGAAGAAGAAGACCAACAACAGAGTTCTCCACGGGCCGCTAAGTCACCGCGGCGAGAAGGTACCGACAGCCTGACGTGACAGGAAATCCTTTGACAAAAACAGTGAACTTAGAGGCGTGCAACCATTGACTAAGCGAAGACTAGACTGAAAAAAGAAAATGGACACAGAAGGAAAAAAAAAATCAGTGGACATACATTTTCTTTTTTGTCATCTGTATTTTTTATCTCATGGAGAAATGTGCCCAACTCGGCAGGCTTTGTGTTATGTGTAACACTTGAAAACATCTAAATACTCTACATGATGCCTGGCTTTCAGATGAGTCAGTTAGCCTTGTTGCTCTTTTGTTTTAGTGGTTTGTGTGTCAGCTACAAGCCACTAAGAGTATATTTCTTTTAACTGCAGTCCTGCCTGCTTGACTGCCTGCGGTCTAACTAATTCACAACTCCATTGACTTTCACTGCCTGAGAACGAGAAAGAGAGAGAGAGAGAGAGAGAGAGAGAGAGAGTGTGTGTGTGTGTGAGAGTGAGAGAGAGAGTTTGAGATAGGACAGTGTGAGATAGGACAGTGATGTGAACATTAACTTTTGAAATCTATTTATTTTTTTCAAATATGGTGCCAATAATGACTATGTCTACTCATTTGCATTGATCATCGGTCAACACTGAAAATGTAATCAAAACATGTTACAGCTTTTCAGGAATAAGTTGTTTTAAAGTTGCAGATGACTCATTGACTTTCCTGGTTTTTAATCACACTTTGGAATAAAGCCAAGCATTTTAACATATATTAACCTCCTTACTATTTTAAGGTTAGAGCACTAAAACGCAGCCCAAGGCCAAACTTAAAAGGGTTTTCACTTATTTCAGCATTTGTGCAAATACTGAAAAAACGAACGTGTTTTGTGCGCTTGCTCATCAGTTAGGAGTAGGATGGTTACAGGCGTCATAAAGAGGATACATACACCTTAGTTTGTACTAAACCATAATAGGTATATTTCACTGCAGACATTTTCAAAAATGTTTGCAGTGAAAAGGTCTTTTGAGATTTAAAAAACATATATAATTAGATTAAATACATATAAGAATAATTGCATGACAACCCAAGGTGTTTAAATGCTGAGATGTCATTGTGGATTAACATTTACTGGATGATGTATGAATGTATACTTTTAAATGAAATGTTCAATGTCCGAGGCAAAGTTCGGCTTTTGTAAAAAATATACCGGTTGACATTTTAATAGCTGACATGGTACATAACCTAGATTGGATGTTACCTGTGTAATAAACAGAAGGCCAAGTATGACAGTCACAGTGTGAGAAAATCACATGAGCATTCGGTTAAGGTGCAGTCCAGCAGAACCTGATTAAAAATACTATACTAATACTAATACAGAATTTTATTCCTGGCAGTGTGAAGAAAGATGTTAATGGGGAATCAGAAAAAATAGACACTTAAACCTAAAGTAGGCAGAATGTTTTTGGCATCATTGGGCAAACATTCCACAATAACCTTTCAGCATATTGTAATTCAAGTGTTCTGACAGATAACTAGGCTTCTGCACCTCCTCATGGCTCTGTTTTCAGGCTTTAAAAAAACCTAGCCTGTGACGGGAGACTTTGGCAAATCACAGGTCATTTCAGAGAGAGCGTTCCTATTGAGCATTCCTATTGGCTGTGCTCTGGCTGGTGGGCGGTGCTTGGTATTTCCTCAACTGATCTGAACATGGCTGCCGGTTCACAAACTTTCTCGTTTTACAGCTAAACAGTACACTACAAGATGCTTCTGAAAACATTTGAGGCGAGAAATAGGCATCACATTAACAGAATATTGATTCATATTCGATCAGCGCTGCCTAGTTTGACCGTTGGATCGGAGTGATTGACAGCTGCTCAAGAACGAAGGGTCCAGCTCGGCACTGATTGGTTGTTTTCCTCCGGTCTGTGAAATCTTGCAGATGCCATTAGGAGCACCGGAGGACACAGAGACACATGATTTTTTTTTTTCAGATTACCTTACTCATGCACTACTGTCAGGATATAATGACCGTTTTATAAAAATAACTTTTTTGATCACATTTGCTCCAATTCTACCCACTGCAGCTTTAATGTGAAAAATCATCCTTTAAATACTTTATTTGTTGTAACTGGACATTTTTTCTGGGTTTACAAAGAGGAACTGATTACAATAATAGAGTTTGGATGAGATGAAAGCATGAACGTACAGCCGCCGGAAGAGAGGAGGTTGTGGGCGGGGCAGAGGTGCTCTCCTCTGATTGGTTATCCGGACTGTCCCCGCAATAATTGTACTACCGGTGCTGAAGCTGCTGGACAACACATCTTTGCTAGTGACACTATCAAGGTCCCACGTGTTTTTTTGGTTCACTGCTGTATACCCGTGTGCAGACAGACCAAGCTGACGTTCATGGCGAAGAGACGTGCCGAGGACACTCTGCTTCACGAGTCTCCCTCCAAAAGACGCTACCGCGCACTTAGCGGTGTTGTTGACACGCAGCTGGAGAGCATGGCTCCCACCGGGGGGGTGAGCCCGCCGTCCCTGCTGGCTCTGATGGGCAGCCGATGCAGAAAGAGGCCGCACTACTTGGAAGACCCAGAGAAACAAGAAGAAGAAGCCGCAGCAGGTCTTTATCGCAAGCCCACACACTGCGACACCAGGAAGCATGCTGCTAATGTTCCGACGGTGCAAACTTCTTCTGGAAGTTTCCAGGACCGTCGCAGCTCCAGCACGCCCACGAGCTCCAAGAAACGACCTCGAGATGACTGCGCGGGTTCAGAAACTTTTATCCCTAAAGATAAAGTAAGTAATTGCAGTAGTTTTTACAGTGTGCAGATAATGGGCCTCTTGAGAGAAAGTGAGTCAGTGTAATAGCAGTGAATGTCCACTAGGCGTCACCCTTCACCCATTATATAGCCCAGCTACCTGTCAACATCTCTCTCATTTGGGTAAAATATGGCTCTCATTTTGGTAATTTCTCCTAAGCATAACCCTTTTCTCTTTCTCATCACTCTCAGGCTGAAGAAGACGCCAACTCTGAAGACGGCACTTACAACACCTTCCAGTACTGGAGGGCCCCCTTACCTGAACTTAACCTTTCACTGCTAGAGGATGCCGGTGACCGATCCCAACGAAAAGAAGAGGAGTCAAAAGTCAAAGACTCTTCTTCTGATGCCATGGAAACCTGAGGATGACATGTGCAAGCGAGTCTGCTCTACTCTGTCCTTACATCAGCAGTCAAACGTGATGAAAGTGTGATGCTTTTCAGCAGATAGAGACATCAAAAGCACATTAAGGTTGCTTGAAATGCATCCTGGTGAGATGCAACAACCTGATGTCGCAGATTGCCAAAGTAGCCCCATCAGTCACATAGGCTGAGCATCATGCAGGTGTAAGATCTCGATGATTTAGGTGAAGCAACAGTGAGATATGTACTGCAACAATAATGTTCTTATAGTTTTGACCAAAACTGTGGTGAAATCTTAGTAAACCTCTGTGAAGGGTTGCCCATCCATCCTCAAATTGTAGAGAGTTTTCTAATGTAAGTTATCACAGCTTTTTGTGAAAAGTCTGACTGGCTGGTGTGCAATTGTGGGTACAGCAATGCTTTTTCTTTTGTGCAGAATCCCTACCTTCCAAACCTAGTATTTTATAAATATATAATGTTAAAGGTGCTCTATACGATATCCAGAGCATTAATATAGCATCAAACAACTATTTGCTATGTAAAGATATAGAGGAGTAATGTCTACCTGAGCAGAGAATGAGGTCACTCTCCCTCTTTGTGTTGTAATCCGAGCTGCTTCGTACCGGCCGTGCGTGCCTTTTAGTGCATGTTAGTGCATGTGAGTGTGCCTCACTGGCTAGCTCACGGCCGCCGCTCTGCATTGCTCTCATATGGCGGTTACAGCTGATAACGCCATCCTGACCAACGGCATCGTTGTGGAAGAGTAGCGCCCACCTTCCGGTTCCCCCTCAGGATAACACTGTTAGCTCTGTCAGCACTGTTGCCATTGTTTCCACTGTTAGCGCTGTTAGCACTGTTGTCATTGTTTCCACTGTTAGCGCTGTTAGCACCGTTAGCTATTAGCCTTTGGCTCAGCCGTCGCCATGTTGAGAGCTGTGCTCCCAATCTCGTATCGAGCACCTTTAAAGAAATTAGGTATGAAAAGCTGGGTCTGCACATAACAGTTCATATTATAATCACTCTTCAATATCTTTCGGAGTGGGTTTTGTGTAAGTCATTCCAAAATTGTTGTTGGTAGATTTTATGAATGAGTTGTAGATGTTGGATACATTTTTGAAAACACTTTATTAAAGGCTTCAATGTAAATTGTATTTGCACTTTTATTACATGTTACTGATTCACCTCATTGCCAGTTGTCTCAGCTACTAGTTTTCATTGGTAATAGAACCAATTCTTTTCTTACTCCTGTTGGATTTTATTATTGTTTACTTACTAAAATTATTTAGTTTAATAAAAAAGAAATCAATGTACAGTATTTGTCAGGGGCAGTGCCATTTGATCAACAGAAAAACTGAACAAACCAAAAGGTCAGATGTTCAAAGGCATGCTTAAATTAAATATGTTCTGTAAGAAGCTACAAAATCTAAAGTTACAGAGATAAATATGGTAGAAAATAATACACACATGACCATATACAGTAAGTACAAATTTAATACTATTCATTCACAGTCATGTTTGTTTGCTGTACAATTGATTGTGTTCTGTAAAGGAAAATGATTCCTCCACTCTTCCATGTGATCCAGCTGTTGAACAGGTGTGCTCAATGGCCTCCAAGCCCTGCTGTTTTCAGGTAGGTGCCAATTTATTTACTACAGTAGCTTCAAAAGGTATTCAGACGTCTTCACTTTTTGCACACGGAGTTGTAGATGTAGTTTTATAATCTACACCCAATAAAACATAATGACTAATTTATTTAGCAAATTTATTAAAGGTTCAAGGTTCATTTATTGTCATTGTACAACACAAGGTTGCGTATCAAAATGCAGTTGCAGTCCCTTTATGCAACACAAGAAAAACAAAAATAAAAACAGTGCATTCCTGTAGTGCGATTTCAAGAGGAATGTAATCAGATTAAAAGTAAAAAACTGAAATCTCTCATTTACATAACGTACAGTACATTATAGAAGCCCTCTTTGGCAGCAATTGCAGCTTTGAGTGTTCTTGGGTAAGTCTCTACAAGCTTTAACCACCTGGATTTGGGAAGTTTATCCCATTCTTTCTGGCAGATCCTCTCAACCTTCGTCAGATTGGATGGAAAGTGTCTGTGAACTGCCATCTTCACGTCTCTCCACAGATGTTCTTTGGGGTATTAGTCTGGGCTTTGGCTGGGCCACTCAACGGCAGACTTGTCCTGAAGCCACTCCAGCGTTGTCTTGGCTCATTGTTGTGCTGAAAGGTGATCCGTCGCCCCAGTCTGAGGTTGCGTGCGCTCTGGAGCTTGTTTTCTTCAAGGACCTCTCTGTGCTTGGCTTCATCTATCCTTGCCTCAGTTCTGACCAGGCTCCCTGCTGCTGAGAACCCCCACGCTTCACCATAGGGATGGTATTAGCCAGGTGATGAGCAGTGCCTGGTGTTTGCCAGACATAGTGCTTGGATTTCTTCCCAAAGAGTTCAATTTTGTATCATTACACTAAGGAATCTTTTTCCTCATGCTATCAGAGTCCTTTAAATGCCGTTTGTCAAACTCCTCTCATATGCCTTTTACTGAAGAGTGGCTCCCGCCCAGCCATTCTACCATAAAGGCCTTATTGATGGAGTGCTGCCGAGATGGTCGTCCTTCTGGCAGGTTCTCCCATCTCTGCAGAAGCTCTCTTAGAGTGACCGTTGGGTTCTTGGTCGCCTCCCTGACCAAGGCTCTTCTTGCCTGGCTACTCAGTTTGGCTGGACGGCCAGGTCTAGGAAGAGGCCTGGTGCTTCCAAACTTCTTCCATTTCACTATTATTGAGGCCACTGTGCTCCTGGGAACACTCAAAGCTTTAGAAATGATTTTATACCCTTTCCCTGATCTATGCGCCGCCACAATTCTATCGCAGAGATCTACAGAGAGTTCCTTGGACTTAGTTTAAAATTAAATCTACAACACAAAGTACAAAAAAGTGAAGGGATCTGAATACTTTGAAGCCATTGTATATTTGCAGGTACTGTGACCCTCCAGTTGGCTTTATGTGTGTACCTGAGAGGGGGCTAAAAAAAGAAAGACAAATCATTTGAATATCAATTTTTATCATCCTTCTTGCCTGCTTTCACCCATTGGGGGAGAACGGGGTTGGTTGTCATTCATTAGATCTAGCTCACTGGAGGGTGCTGTTAAAAAATGTTAGTACTGAAATTTAAAATTTTTGGGGGGCAGAGGTCACCTACAAGGTCATTTCAGGTGTAAGACACTTGACATTGAGGTGAGAGGACTTTAAGTGTTTTTTTTTGCATGAGATGTGTTAGGTTGTAGCATTTCAGTGAAATTTTAAACTTTTTAAATTAATTTTTAAGATCGCCCCCGTGTTTTATATTTTTTCCACAACCCCATAGTGTTGGGCTGTCAAATATTGCCACAAATGCACAAGACATATTTGACAGTCCATATCTTTTGAACAGAACAAGCTTAAGGAAAGTAAGGTCACTCCATTCCTACCTGACACTTAAGGCCTCCATTTACACTTTGAAAGGGAGTCTATTAAAGCTGCAGTATGCGAGATTGGCGCAAATATGATTTAAAAAAGGCTAGATTTTTTCTAAAGCCTGAAAACAGAGCCATGAGGAGGAGCAGAAGTCTAGTTATCTCTCAGACCACTTGAATTACAATATGCTGAAAATTTATTATGGAATTTTTGCTGAAATTATGCCAAAAAATTGTTGCCTACTGCCACTTTAAAGATGCAGTTTTTGAGAGATTCAAATTAAAGTTAAAAAAAAAAGTGTGACGTGTTGCTCCCCCGCATTATCGTGTGTGTAGGTTAGGGGGACTCAATAGTTCCTCCACTATGAGTTGACAGCTCAGGAGGAGGTTGAGGTTGAAAGAGTCCTGGTTGTGTTTGAAGGAGGAGGTCATGGACTCCTCAAGGCTCCTGGCTCTGCCTGCCCTTTGGACCTGCGGCTTATAAAAGGGTAGTCAGTCCTCCAGGGAATAATAAATGAAGTGGTGGGATTTTGACTCAAGATACACGTAGACTCATTCAAAGTTACACGTGTTTTAACTGCAGTGTACAGCCATGGTAAGTTATGTATTACTAATACTTATAAAGAAGAGTCCAGCATGTTTACAGCGGATGTATACAAAGAGCGCAGCTATTTATGACAGTTGTAAAAACTATTTATTAAACGCTACTTATTAGCTGTTTTAAGCAAATAGCTAATGTTAGCAAAGTTTCCATGTGTTTTCAATGTTAGCTAAAGTAAACATGTATCCTAACGTTAACCTCGTCATGAGTTAGTAAAACCAGTCAACTGGGCTTTGTATTTAATTTTTCTCCAGCTTACACTTTAACATAATATTATTTCTACAGCGTGCTGTTTACATTCACACTATATAACTTAGAAGCTTTAATTGGCGTTAACTAGGACTAAGTGACGTCACTTAACTAGCTAGTGTTAACGTAACTAGCTAACATAACGTTATTAGTTACTAATTGTTTATCACTATTATGTAGTCATATTATTTCTTTATATTAATCTTGTCTCTAGGTGGAGGCCTCGGGTAAGCCCAGTGGGTTTTTTGCCTCTTCCTGCACTGTATATTATTAATTAAATTTTTTTTTTTGTTATGTTGTGTAGTATTAAATTGTGCAAAATAAATAAACATAAACTAGCTAACGTTACGTTACCTGAGTAAAAAAGTTTAGCTAGATTTCGTGAAACTTTATTACCAGATAATGATTGTAACGTTACATTAAATATAAGTTAATGCGTGTCATCATCAAAAGCAACGACTGTGAAGCTGTCAGGTTAATTAAGAGAGGTTACATTATGTTTCTAATGAAAATCGTGATAGAAATTAAGACACACACAATGCAATTTTTGTCTAAATATTTGTAAAAGATGCTAATAATGTCTCATGAAAAACTGCCTCTTCAATTATGGAAAAACAACACCCACCATATGTTTTGGTTTGATCTGTTTCTCATTGTTTCTATGTTTAATATTGTATTGGCTCTTTGTTTTTGTTTTTTGTTTTTGTTTTTATCATTGTTTGATGTTTTATCTGTGTGTGAAGCACTTTCTAACGGTGTGTTTTAAAAGGTGCTATATAAATAAAGCTTTACTTACTTACTTACTTACTTACCAGATGGCCATACATCTGCATAACTAACTAGCTATGTGGATATATGTATAAATTCCCATATAGAGCACAGGATCCTTTAAAGTAGTAGATTTATGTTTTGTTATTTGGCCATTCTAAAATTGTCGCTGCGGCACATGTTAAACTAGAGAGGTTTATTGTCTATAAACTGAAATATATTTATTGTAAAATCGCAGTGAGCTACATCAGCTACACTTCGGAACCCCTGTTTAGTGTTTACACAATCTGACCCACAGCAGCTCAGCCATGTGTACTAATCTCAGGAAGGGGATGTGTGTATGTTTCCTCCCAACAATTCTCCACTCAGTAAGGCCATTGTTAAATTTGTCTGGGAAACTGGACCACAGGAGCAGGACCGACCTTGAAAGACCAGGCGAAGCATGAGGAAAAGACTGCTGTGAAATTGAATGAGAGGCTGACTGTTATATCTCACATCCCGCCAGTGTTTTTAAGAGTGCAGCTCAGGTTTTTTTATGACGGGGAGGGACCTACAGTTTAGTTCCCTGTGGGTCCAGCATGTAGGCTGCTGCCGGCACCGCAATGAGCTTCACTGAGAAGGTCACTCTTTACATTTTTTTTCAGGAATAGTGTGTTTTCTTGCTGGGGGATGTGTTTGGCAATTCAGTTGAGAAGATAGTGCTTAGCCGCTCCAGGATCTGTGTGCCGTAAGTAAATATTTTCTCTTCTTATTCCAGTCACGAAAGTCTTGGATTGAGCAAACCATCTTCAAGAGGGAGTGTGTGAAGTTTATCCCTTCATCTCGGGACCTACATAGGTAAACTGGAATCTGATTGCATTGATGAGCTTCCAAATATAAAGTACAAGTTTTTATGATTCTCAGAAGAAATACAGGATGATTTGTTTAGTTAGTACATAGTATGATATTATCAGCAGTGGTTGGAAACATTTTTCTGAGAGCAAAGTTATTTGGCACTCAGCCCTTCCTTCCAGGAATAGGACCATGTGGATTCTTTGATAATGTGTTATTTCCTGTTTCTTACAGATGTATTCCCGTATGTCAAGTATGCCAAAACTTGATCAGGTATAATCTATGAATTGCGTGTTTATGTGTGTCTTTAAACCATCCACAAACCCACTACATTCCCCTCCTACGCCCCACCCCCTATTCCAATGAAGCTCTTGTTTTATTACTGTGTAGATTGTTGTCACTTTTTACCACGCCCTTTTATTTCATCATTTCCACTTTTTGCTCTCTTGTTGTTTCTCTCATGTCTTGCTAGTTTTAATGCCATTGCATGTTTAGAAATTCACTAATTGTTTAATGTATCACAAACTGGCACAAGGAGAGTAATAATGCCAAGGAATTTTACTTTGTTGTGATCCTATATAAAATAAAATAAAAGTGGAAGTTAGTGGTATCAACAGTGTAGATTTATGAATGAATGAGAGATGTGTGGGAATTTTGTGGGCTGTAAAATGATAAACACAATCAAACATAGACCCAAGGACAAAGGGTCGAGAAGAGGAAGAGAGGGAGACAGGAAAGGGGGAGGAATTGCAGCAGCCTGGCTTAAATAGACCAGGTGGAGGCCTGTCAGGTGCCTGTGAATTTTATCTAACGGCCCTACTGTGATTTTGATGTGCTTTACAAGCAAATACTTACTTTTGATAGTTCACAAGTGAAATAAAATGTAAGGGAATGTTGAGAAGACACATGTTACTCCGAATTTCTGCCTCAGTCCACCTGCTATGCTCAGTTACCTTAATAATCTTTCATTGGCCAGATGTTGCTGTGGTCGCCTGATGGGGGAGCACTCTTGGCAAGAGTCCCAACCCCCCACATCCCTCTATCCTGGTCCAGGACAGGACCTGGAAGAGGATTGGTCCATAGAGCTCCACACCAAAGCCAGTCCCACCAATGCCTATGGGACCGTAGACTTTCAGGACACCGCCACACGTGTCTGCCGGGCCAAGGTCTGTGAGTCTACTAACTCTACAGTGAATGTGTTTAAGAACAAATTGGTTATTATACCAAAGTTGTATGACTTTACTCCCATTTTCTACAAGAGATTACTCCAGAAATCAAGGTAAATGGAGTGAATAAGACAGGGATTTGGCTTTTGATTGTTGTATAAACAAGCGTTGGCTTGCTATGATCTAAGATAGTATCTACTTCTTAAAAACAGTCACACTAGCAGTACTTGGGGAAAAGCACAAGGAAACTCTCAGTCCCTTAACGTTCCATGTGTTTCCTGTCCAGTATGTCCGTGTGGCTGTGGACTCGAAGCCGGAGGTGCTGCTCCAACTGATGCTGAGGGAGTGGCAGATGGAGAGACCCAAGCTGCTACTGACTGTCCAGGGGGGCTCTGAAAATTTCACCCTGCCCCTTAAAGTCAAGCAGGCCTTCAGCAAAGGGCTGATCACTGCCGCCCTCAGCACAGGGGCATGGATACTCACTGACGGTATTAATACAGGTAGGTGTTGTAAATTGTTGTAAGGTCTGCTTGTCCCTTATTACTCTTGAAAAACACTGGATCTTGGGCTATTTGTCTGATATGCACATTAATCAGTGTTGGTGCTGTTGTGAAACGGTTAAAGAACACCATGTTCTGTCATGCCTGTATGAACCAGAAGGTTCATTTCTGTAAATCATGCTGTTGTAAAAGTATTTCCTGATAATTTTCTTGGGCTGTGTGAACTCAAGCAGGTCTGTTCATTTGTAAGGATTTCAGTCCATTCATTCTCAGTGTCCCTGGGTCTAAGCTTTGTTTGCAGTTGCACAAAGAGGAATCTGAAAATGGTGTGTTTGATGCCCGCCTTGAGTGAGCTGAATTCTTTATTTATACCGTCGAATTGTATATTTGCTGTGCATTCAGCTGCTCTCTACATACTCTATAGGTGTGTCTAAGTATGTGGGCGAGGCAGTGAAAACATTTGGGGGCCACAACCTGAGGAAGAGAAACACAGTCGGCATCACGCCATGGGGAGTCATTGACAACAACACGGACCTTATAGGCAGAGATGTGAGTACCGACATCTTATGTATTATTGAATGAGATTACATCAGTTTGATACTGAATAAGTCCTAGAACATATCCTAGTGCATTGTATTGCCATGATTGACTCCTGGTTGACTTCCACTCAACATGGTTCAGGTGTTCAGGCCCTACCAGCCACTGGGGAACCCTTTGAGCAAGAGGGCCCGTCTTAATGGTTTCCACTCCCACTTTCTGCTGGTGGATGATGGAACGCTGGGAAAACACGGCTGCCAACAAGGCCTCAGGAGGAAGCTGGAGAAACACATCCGTCTACAGAAGATACACCCCAGTGAGTCAGTGTGTGTGTGTTTTTGTGTAATACATATACAGAAAGAGAGAAAAGCTCAGGGTTTTGATGTGACTGACGTTATATATCCCCCTCTCCTCCCTTCTATGTAGGACTGAACCAAGGAGTGCCTGTAGTGTGTGTGGTGGTGGAGGGAGGCCCTGCCATTGTGTCCACAGTGTTGGACTATGTCAGCAATGTGCCCCCTGTGCCAGTGTTTGTGTTCGAGGGATCGGGCAGGGCTGCTGACCTGCTCGCCTTCTTACACAAGCAGACCGCTGTTGACAGGTATGAACGCGTACCTCACTGAATCTACAGCAGTAGGTCTGATGGATCTACCTAACTGTGTAAAATGAATGTTTGGTTTGATAGTGTCTTTACATCGTATGTAGCAACTGTTTACTGAGCAGACATGTCACAATGATAACTTACACGTTCGCTGCATTTTTTTTAGGCAGTTGGATGCTGACATCAAAGAGGACTTCCTTGTCAGGATTGGAGATGCGTTTGGAGTAGAGATAGCAGAAGCCTCTCAGCTCTACAGTCTCCTCCTGCAGTGTATGGATCACAGGCAGTCTGTAAGTAAAACACCATTTGGGAATGTGTACATGTTGCGATTCAACACACGGACTACTCACACTACTTCAATATGTCTTTGAACAACAGATTACCATCTTTGACTCCGAGTCAGAGGACCAAACGGCGCCCGATGCAGCCATTTTGACAACTAGTCTCAAGGGTACTTATATTTCTCCTCTTGGTTGTGACAATAGACGTTTTTCACTGCAGACATTTTGACATGTCACAGCAGGAAAACCACAGGTAGAATTGATAACATTAACAACCGCTGCATTCTTTGTAGGTTTACCATTTCCAGGCTTTTTATTGTGCAGGCCGACTCACTGGTACTTAGGACACGGTGTCATGGACATAATGCCTGTGATGTTTGTTGAAAAAAATCACACAAAATACCAGGTTTACAGTGTTGTTTTTTGTACAATTTATTTTTGAAATGGGCAAGTTTCTGAGAAATAAAAAGGCAGCTATAGCCTAAGCCTACCAATTTTATTTATGTAACAGGCAGCATTTTTATTTGTTGTATAACTTGAACTTTTTATTCGTGAAGCCACTGAGTATTGAGAAATACTAAAAGCATTTCAGTAGAAAGTGTTTATTTGTGCAAGTTTAGCATGAATAAATGTTACCGTTTGCCTTTGTGTGTATACATTATTGCAATTAGTTGATACGACTTTTTCAAATATAAAAACTCCATAATCTTATACACACTTTACTCTGCTTTCATGCCATAATTTTCCACGCCACCTTTATTAGCAACCCTATGTATTGAACTGAGAATCGATTTTGAATCTGGAATCGTGTTGATTCGAGAATCAATTCTGAATTGAATCGTGACCCTAAGACTCAAAATCAAAATCAAAATTGAATCATGAGATACTGAAAGATTCTCACCCCTAATAGTTAAACATAGTATTTCGATGTGGCATTTTAATGATTGGATTGAATACTTATTATTTTTAAATTTGAGGTGAAGGGAGGATACTTGGCGTTGATGGCGCAGGCGAAGCATTTGCCCATGCTTTGAAGCGGCCTCACTTACTGGTGCACTTGAATGGAACAACAATCATCAATGTTAGATGTGGGCTTTTCCTGCTATGACAGGTCAAAATGTCAGCCGTGAGAAAGGTGTGTTTAAAGTCTAGGAACGCAGAGATTTAAGTTGTGTTGTATGTTTTTTGGTCTGTATGATGAACAGGCACCAAGGCCAGTCCTGCAGAGCAGCTGAGCATGGCCTTAGCCTGGAACAGGGCTGACATAGCACAGAAAGATGTCCTGGTCTACGGACAGCACTGGCAGGTGGGACTGACTCAGTGAATCACTACAGCAAGCTGTGGTGTAATTATATGCTATTATTGCATACAAGGAATATTGTTCATTCTAAAAATCTTCATAGTTGTTGTCTAATCATGATAATTGTATGCTGTGTGTAGGTGGGTTCCTTGGAGCAGGCCATGCTGGACGCTCTGGTGATGGACCGGGTCAGTTTTGTCAAACTGCTGATTGACAACGGCATGACTATGAGCCGCTTCCTTACCGTGGATCGCCTCGAGGAGCTCTTTAACACGGTTATTATAATATATTTAAGTATCTACTTCTAATGTTTTTGACTTTCTTTCTCCTTCACAATTTCTTATTTACTTATCTCATTGGTCATGAATAGAAATACAACATTGAAACGAATGAAAAAAACCAACATATTACTGAAATATGTTCTTTAGAAAATACTTTCACCCCACGGTACTTTTGTCTTGCTGTACTATTTACTCTTTGGTTTCCCCTTGGCTCGCACTTTAGTATACAAGCAGAAGAAATTCAGTTCTTTTGTTTGTGACTCTTGAAGCACAAATTCGAAAACTGTGGCTTTGATTGAAATCACAATAATGTACTGTAAGTGTTTTGCACCAATAATCTCTGCGTCTCCTGGTCAATTGCATTCGGGGTATTTTCCCAGTTGTTGTTGTTTTCGGATGCTTTCGAGATCACAAGACTCTTTGTCATCAGTGCACTCACGCTTGGCTTTCTCCACACTGCCTTTATCTTTTGTGTATTAAAGCCTGTTTATTTATTCATAACTCTGGGATAATAAGTCCCCCCCTAAGTAACGAGCCAAGGATTCCAGGGCTGCTACTGTGTGTGCAATATGCAACTGTGTTAAAAAGTAACCAGTATCAATCTTTTCTTTTGTTCTGATTTGGTAGTTGGTATTTTCTGTTTACTTGTATGTTTTCTCTGAATAATAATACAAGTTTCTGTCTACAGCCACAGGGGCAGACGGACCGTTTCCTGCACCACCTCGTTGAAGATGCGAAACAGGTGAGTAGTGAGAATGAGAACGCCTACAATCATATGAATATTGAATTACACTACAGACAAACACACTTTACTCAGATATTATTGAGTTTTACTTGTGTTGATTTTGTCAGCTATTTTTTTTTATTTAGTCTTAGTCTTCGTGTGTCAATTGTCCTTGTTAGTTTTTATCATAATAAGTCAACCTCATCCTGTTTTTTTAGATTTAGTTGACTAAAAGTCTGAACATTTTTTTCTTATCTTAGTTAAAGAAAAACTCAACTATTTTAGTCTAGTTTTAGTCAATGAACTGTTGACATTTTATTTTTTCCTTAAATATAATGGAGTCTATTGCAAAAACAGTCGTCCCATGTGCCCAAGGACTAGATATAGTATAAGAAAAACTTACTTTTCAGCCAACGGTTTCAGAGAACACTTCAACCAAATAAAGAAATTATAAAAGTAAATAACTTAATGACGTCAGTGCCATCTCGTCATCGTCTCGTCTTAGTCATGGAAAAAAAGGGTTGTTGACAAACATATTTAGTCATAGTTTTTGTTAAAAAATTAACACTAGCTCTTACATTGGATATTGAATTGAGTTGCATTTATGTACACTATACGTAGTTTTTTTTTTTTTTTTACTGTAGCAACCATATCTAAATTTATATCGTATGCGTATTTACTGTATCTGTCTGTGTGTGTGTGGAGACCTCTCTTCCCATAGGTTACCGTCTCTCTCTCATTGACATGGGCCTGGTGATAGAGTACCTCATAGGAGGAGCGTACCGCAGCACCTACACACGGAAACACTTCAGAGCCGCCTACAGCCGCCTGCAGGACAAAGTGAGCATTGATCGCTTGAACTCCTTCTTTTTTGGTCCACTGTGTTTTGAGAAAAAAAAGTTTGGACTTGGTTCTTTTCTTGTGTTTATTAATTATAATTATGCTTGACCATTCTTACAAATAATGCACTCTCCTCATTGTTGTTTCGGTGTGTATAGGAGGGTAGACGGGACAGTTCCACCTTCTTGTCTAAACAGAGACGGGGAATAATACCAAACCCTACGAGGGGCAAGACTGTCCAGGACCAGCATTTCTTTAGAACAGCTAAGCCCTACAAACCCAAGGTTGGTAGGGAGTTTTTCAGTATGGGTTTGTATACCTTGCATTTTGAGAAACTCTCTAGTCATGTATAGCTGTAGGCACCTTTTGAATCTCTAAGGCAGCCCTAACATCTTTAAAATAGCCTTATACAGACATTTTATTTTCATATTATATACTGTTTTGTTATCCTGCATATCTTTTCTCATTTTTGTCCTTCTGTCTCCTCTTCTTCTCTTTTTCTCAATTCCTTATGGTATCTCTCCTTCTTTATCTCCATTCCTTCGTCGATTCTTTTATCCATACCTCTATCTTTTCCATCTAGGAGCAAGATGTGTCACCCGGGAGCAGCCGAGAGATCACGTCGAGCCCTGGCCTCGGTGACGCTCCGCTGCTGGTTGCCTTCAACTTCAACGACCTGTTCGTATGGGCCGTGCTTCAGCAGCGTCAGCAGATGGCGCTGTTCCTGTGGCAGCACGGCGAGGAGGCGCTGGCACGCGCTACAGTGGCCTGTAAGCTTTACCGCTCCATGGCCGTTGAGGCGCGGCAGAGCAGTATGGACGACAACATTTCAGAGCGATTCACGACATATTCGCTGTGAGTGTGTGTTTATTGTATTGTATTATATGCCATTGTTTCTATGAAAACATGCAGATGACCGTGTCTCTCATGTCTCTGTGTCTCAGTGAGTTTGGTCAGCTGGCGGTGGACGCGTTAGACTGTGCGTTTCGTCAGAACGAGCAGATGGCCATGAAGCTGTTGACTACAGAGATGGAGGCATGGAGCCACTTCACCTGTCTGCAGATGGCTGTCTCCTCATGTCACAGACCATTCGTCTCACACTCCTGCACTCAGACCCTCCTCACAGATCTCTGGACTGGTCCGCTCAACATGAGAAAAAACTCCTTTATGAAGGTAAACATTGTAAACATTGCAAGAGTTGTCAGATAAACCAGTTAAATTTATTTCACCCTCTGATTGTAAGCATCATAATCTTATTGTATGATGTATTTGTATTGCTATAAAAAGAAAAAGTAATACTTGAACATAAATCTAAAGCGGGTCCAGTATATGGAGGACAATACAAAAATCATAAATAAATAAATGACTGGAAAAATAAATAAATATTATTATTAAATGTAGAAAAAATACATTTAAAAATAAATGTAGCCATGAATTAATTGATGAAATGTGACAAATTGATATTTCTGTTTTAATTTGCTTCTTTGTTTATTTGTCTTTGTATTAATTCCCTTATTTATTTATTCTTCTGTTTAATTTTCCCCTTTATTTACTTATGTATTTATTTTTATGAATTTCTAAATTAATTAATTTATTTTTGCATTTATGTTTTATTTTCCCTTTGCATTTCACCCCTTATTTATTTACCCAAACTTATTTATTTCTGCATTCTATTTTTTTTCTGAATTTCTTTATGCATTTTTGCCTCATTATGCAAATGAGGGTGCTGTTACTCAAGGTGTGTCATGGGGTCAGAGTGCATAGATCGACAGACACACAATTTTGTCACATTTTATCAATTAATTAATGACAACATAATTTTTTTTAATATTACTTTTTGCTACATTTAATGACATATTTATTATTGAGTCAGTTATTTATTTTTGATATTGGCAGGTTCCATCCTCCATACCAGCACCACTCCTATCGTCCCTTTCACATTACCACGAGTCATTTGATTCAATGTAAATTAAAAAAAATATTGCTTTACTAAGCTCATACTTGAGGTATGTTTTCCAGATGTTTCTGGATAGTTGTACAAGCTTACATGACACACTTATCTCTTTCTTTCAGATAATTTTGAGCCTTCTTCTGCCCCCTGCCATCTTGCTACTGGAGTTTAAGAGCAAAGCTGAAATGTGCCATGTACCACAGTCCCATGAGGCAATGCTGTTTGGACTTGAGTCTGTGATGTCAGCACCGGCCCACGAGGGAACTGATCACACGGTAAAGTGCCAGTAGTGCACTTATCCAGCAATGTTTTCAAACTGGGACCGGAATCCTAATAGCTTTAGTATCGTACTATCTCTTCTCCTATCCTATCCTACTCTACTCTTCTCTACTCTACTCTACTTTACTCTACTCTACTCTACTCTGCTCCACTCCACTCTACTCTACTCTACTCTACTCTACTCAGGATGCAGAGCGAGGCCCGTCGTTCCATGACAGATGTTTTGGTCCTGTGTCAGACACTGTGTCCTCTATCACCGTACTGTGTCTGTCCTGGATCACAAGACTCTATGAATTCTACACAGCTCCTGTTGTCAAGTTCTGGTTTCACACAGTAGGTGGTGTGCATGTTGTTATACTTGTGGATAAAATATTTCTCTTTGTGAAAAAACATTACATGGATGTTCTGAGAGTACTTTGTTTTCTTGGATGCAGCATGTGTGGTATTTTATGTATTTTTTTATTTTTCTCTTTAAATCTGTCAATTTTTTTTTTAATTGTCTTTAACTTTTTCCACTTTAGATGTCCTACTTGGCCTTTCTGATGTTATTCTCATACGTCGTCCTGGTGAAGATGGGGGATCGACCCAGTGTTCAGGAGTGGCTGGTCATAGCGTACATCTTGTCCACTGCAGTGGAGAAAACCAGAGAGGTGAGAGGAGAGCCAATAGAGAGACGTGTTCTCTGCTTTGTAAATATTTAACTATTTTAGGTGCATTGGTATATGAATTTGTGATACATAGGGGGTATTACTAAAAAAGTGTGATATTGAAGACGCAATGAAAGTAATTAGTACACAATACAATGCATAATAATCTTGTTTGATAGAGGAATACAGTTTTATACTACGTAACAAAAGAATATTCATATATATATACCTCTTAATTAGGTACTAATGTCTGAGCCGAGGAAGCTGAGCCAGAAGCTGAAGATTTGGTTCTCAGAGTACTGGAACGTATCAGATTTCATTGCCATCCTCCTCTTCCTGGCTGGATTGGCGCTGCGTTGGCATGCCGATCCCTACCGGACGGCAGGACACATCAGTTACTGTCTGGACATCATCTTTTGGTTCGTCAGGGTGATGGATCTGCTGGCTGTCAATCAGCATGCCGGCCCTTACCTCACCATGATCACTAAGATGGTGGGTAGAGAGACTGAACGCTACTTGTTGGAGAGGAAGAGATGCGTTTCTTTTTTAGTCACCCCTCTCTCCACTCTCTCTCTCTCTGTCTGTTCAGACCAGTAACATGTTCTTCATAGTGGTGATGATGGCAATAGTGCTGCTGAGCTTCGGGGTGTCCAGGAAGGCCATCCTGTCGCCAGACGAGGAGCCGTCCTGGAGCCTAGCTCGAGACATAGTCTTCCAGCCCTACTGGATGATCTACGGAGAGGTCTACGCAGATGAGATAGATCGTGAGTGGTCCAATAGAAAACACTAAAGACTTATTAACCACTGTTGATTTAAAGCAGTAGAATCGAACCCTTATGACTTTGGTGTTGCCTTAACTTTCTAAGTGGAGGTGCTTAATGTCAGATTAGTCGGTCAGTCTCACCTCATTTCAAGTGATGCTTGCTTGATTCACCTTTGCATTACAATGTGTGTTATTAATTGCAGGCTAAAGATGAGTGGGGTGATTATCCTCATTGTTTCAGGACTCTGATAACTTGTAACTAACCAGTTGATACTGCACGCGCACAACATATACTGAAGATGCCAATGGACTGTAAAGCGGTTAGCGGAAGGCTAAACTATTAGCGACATTTTCTCTTCATCTCTAAAAGGCTTCGCCGATATTGTAGCTATAGAGACTCGAGTCACAGTATGTCATCTCAAAGGGCTTCACTGGCCCACAAGTTTGGATAGTAAACAGGACGATAATTCTCATAGAATTGAGGATATACGTTTTTTGCCTTTTCCAGAAAACTGCCTACCCTGGGGTACCACATGAAGTACAATATGCTGAAAAGTTATTGTGGAGTTTTTGCCCAATGACGCCAAAAATAAACTGCCTGCCCCAGCTTTAAACAGACATAAGTTGTTTATTAGTTAAAGATGTAAAAGACCCATGACATTTTACGGTGTATTCTCACAGTTAATGATGGTATTGACTGTCACTAGTGTAAGGTCTGTGTGTGTGTTTGTTAACAGCCTGTGACGACGGTCATCCGTGTCCTCCTGCTTCCTTTCTTACGGCGTTCCTCCAGGCTGTCTATATGTTCTTCCAGTATATCATCATGGTCAACATCCTCATTGCATTTTTTAAGTAAGCATGTTTATATATTTAAAAAAAATAATCCAAATTAATTTTTTTTACAGTGCAAGACCCCCAATTAAAAGTACTTTTATTTAAATGAATGTTGTCTTTTCAATAACAGCAACGTCTACTTTGACATGGAATCGACGTCCAATAGGCTGTGGAAGTACAACCGCTATCGCTACATAATGACCTATCAGGAGAGGCCGTGGCTGCCTCCGCCCCTTATCCTCCTCAGCCACATGACCTCAGGCTTGAGAGCCATCTACAGGAGATGTAGTGGAGATGCTGAGCGGGAGGAGAGAGGCTCTGGACTCAGTGAGTACCGCTGTGTGTGTGGATATAAAACTAATTCAGCAGTTATTTATACACATCTTACACACGTGTCTGTGTATAAAGTCACTTCTCCCGTCTTACCTGTCTTTACCAGAGCTCCACCTGGGCCACGAGGATCGTAAGAAGCTCCATGAGTTTGAGGAGAAATGTGTAGAGGCCTACTTCCATGAGAAGAGTGATGATCTCCACGGCAGTCAAATTAACAGGATCAGAGCCACAGCTGAGAGGTTGGATTGATATTCTAATTGATTTGTATAAACCAGGAGTGTAGGATGTGGAACTGATATTGAATTTATTGAAAGGATAGCCCCTTGAGATGTAGCGTCTCATTTTCGAGGGGGTCCTACAGACACAAATACTAAATTATAAAACACATACAGACAAAAACAGCATTACATAACATAACATACACTACAAACACACAGATACAGACAGCTCGCTCACCCTCTCCCACCCACACCCCCAGTCTTCAGCTATTGTACAAGAAAACTATGACAATGACCCGGATAATAAATGGATTACATATGCTGATGTAAGAACAACTGAAGCAGTATGTCTTCAGTGTGATTGAAAGAACGCACAAATTTAACAGCATGAACAGGTTGATTTAAGATGAGAAAATAAAGATGTCCTGAAGTCGTGGAAAGAGGTAATAGATGTCAGAGAAAGAGGAAGATTATTCCAATCGAAAGGAGCTTTGTATTGGAATGACCTGCGTCTGACTTCTTTGAAAATTCTGGGGACAAATAAAAATAATTAACGGGTCTCTCTCCTCAAAATGTGTTATCTGAGAGGATGACCCTCCAGCTCTTGTCTTCCCTCTCCTACAAAATCACAATCGCGAGCTACTTATTGGCCTTTTAGATTTGTTTCTCTTGGGTCCTTGCACAGGACGATGCCAGTGTTGTGGATTAGATAATAACATCAAGCACTGGGGGCTCTATGTGATGGAGCTCAGAAGAATGTCTTAAAAACTGAGGATATAAAGTATGTGCTCTGTTGCCTTGTACAGGTTGGTTTTGGTGTAGTGTAGTGAAGTGGTTATAGTTTCTATAGTAAGTGGGATGTCAAATATATGTGTCCAATGCCAAAACCAATACATTCTTCCCAATATAGACTTTTTCAATCTTGACGACGAAAACATTCTAAATTTGTATTTCCTGTTGCAATATTTGTTAATGCAGTAGCTGACAGGAAGTAAACTTGGACCAAAGCTGTTGCCCTAGCAGCAGAATGGCATTGAAAAGCTCTGTAACACCCACAATGGCTCCTTCAGTCATCATGTTTTTCCCTCATTATCATTTTATTTTGATAATCACGGTTATAGATAAGTTGCTGTGTCAGTCTGGAGATGACAGCTGATTCTCAGTGAACTCATATGGCTGTCCAGAAAAATATATCATAGATGAGTGAAGTGCATGTGAATAGTGATATCATTCATGTTAGAGTTTTTTAAGAACACATTACTAGCACAGGCTTCAGTCCTCGGTGTATGTTTGCTTGACGACACAATCTCTCATTTTCACGTTACAGTATTATAATATATACAAAATGTCATCATTGTATAAAGTGTCCCCCCCCAGTGGCTTTAGGAAGTTTTCATTTTTGTCCCACTAGAGCCGAGGAGATGTGCATGATGGTGGGGGAGGTCTCGGAGAAGGTCATCTTTATTCAGGACAGCCTGTCGGAGCTGGACTGTCAGCTGGGTCGTCTCCAGGACCTGTCTGCGCTGGCCGTCGACACCCTCACTCTGCTCTCTGCTTCCGACAGCCTGCACCAGGAGGAGGCACGCCTGGCTCAGTGTCGACCCATCACAGCGTCCCGGCACATCCTCCCTCACAGCTGGACCCTCCCGCACAGAAGTGGAGCAGACTGTGATGCGCTTAATATACGGCGAGTGATGCCCAAGTTGTGCAAAAGTACCCCGCCTTCTTTGCTGAAGGGCCATACTCTGGTGGAGAGTCGACTGGCATCACAGGAGTGCCATGTTGGAGCTAGGGGGAGCAGGGGAGGAAGACAAGGACACACTGAGGAGGGAGAGGAAGGAGCAAAGGAGGTACTTACTGTTGTCATTTCATAATAAAAGCTGTTGTAGGAAGTGAAAGAAAATGAGGATTTAATACCTAGCGCTGTCTTCTCAGCTTTATATCAAAACTACCACATAAATAATTACTTCTACCGTTAAAATGTTTTTTTTTTCCTTAGGATCCACAGCCTGCTGCTATTGACTATCCCAGTGAGAATTGCGTGGGAGTCTATAGACCTACGTCTCACGCTTTCTTCTCTCCCTGTGAGTCGTGTGGACCGTCCCGCTGTGGGACTCCTCTTTCTCCCAGAGGCTTGGAGTCACCACATCATAAACTCTGGACATGTGAGCCGTTCCTGTATCCCAGTCAGGAGGAAACTTCCATGGAAGAGGAGGAAGAAGAGGAGGAGGAGGAAGAAGAGGAGGAGGAAAGGATACATAAACAGCTGTCTGATACAGAAGTGTCCAGAACCTCTAGTAATGCTGTCCTTCTGTCTGACCCTCGAGACATCTCCGGGGGTTTGGTAAATCCCGCATTTTCTCATGATGACAGCCGACCAAGTTCTCGGTCCAGACCCTCCAGCCAATGGGGAAGACCTGTGAAATCTCCCAGGTGGGCGTGTCTTTCCAGAGACCGTCCCTACGGCTACTGCAGGTCCCTGTCGTCCAGCGTGGAGAATATGGCTTTCTCTGGGGCGCCTCTCAGTCCAATGAGGGGATCACTTCCTTCTCTTAACGAACCAATGAACAAAGAGAGTTTGTCCGATGGGAGGAGTTTCAGGGACGACACATTGCTACGATGTAGCAGGAGCAGAGGTAACGTTGTCGTTACGACAAGTGGACAGTTTAAGACAAAAGAACAAGCATTAATTAATTAATCTTCATGTTAAGCATGCAGTGAAAGCCAATCTTTATCTCATTTTTGCCAAAGTACTTGAACTGGCCATTTATAAAGAGACATGGATTGTTCTCCATGTCTGTCCCTGCATATAATAGAAAAACAAACCACATACTAATGTAAAAAATGTGGATGTACTGCTTTATGTCCTGAATTTGCTTTTGTATTATAACGCACACACTTTCACAACAGATCATGCGTGTTTTTGTTTCTGCAGAGTGGTCCAAGTCCTCTGACTTCACTCAAGTCTCAGATAGCAGAGGCAAAAACCAAAACAGGAAGACAGTGAAGATACAAGAGAGCAGTCCAGACACTGTAAGATGTTCGGAGCATGCTGTTGAGATTTATTAATTTATTAGTTTCTCCAATGACGGCTCAGTAATGCACTGAATATTGCATGGTTCATTAAAACCTGCTAATTGTTTTATATTCTTTGACTCTTTATCTCTTGTGGAAAACAGGCAAACACACAGTCCCATTTGTCTGATGCTTGCTGGAGAAGGTGGCGGAGATTGAGAGGACAACCTACATGTTGGTCGGCTTCGACCAGCCTGAGTCAGCTCAGTAAGGACCTACAGTCCCATTTAAATCAAGCACATATTAGTAATTAGTTATACTGTAAGCACAGGTCATCCCATTGAACCTGAATGCACAGTGACACAATAAGAAGAATGACAAGGTGGAGGATGATAACGAGCCTGTTGGTTCATCAAACGAAGGCCTCTCTGAAGTTACCATCTAACCAACCCAGCGTATAAATAAAGGAACAGTGATCTAATAAAAAGTGCAATGTACAAGTTTCTTACAGTGTAAGGTTTGTTTTTAAAGATCTGAATAATGAAAATATCAATACCTTTTTCAGATTTTGAACCAGTGGATTTGTTGCAGAAGCAGGTGTTTCCCCATCAGGTAAATCTGTGGCAAATGTGGCAACATACTGTAGTAATTGTGGAAACATTAGAAATATTGAGGAAATATATTGAGTGTATAATATGTCAGTGAGATTGGTCTGATTATCTTTGCACTGGTCTTCAGGATGTGTGGAGCCCCACTCATTCAGCATGGAACAGCTCGGCCAGATCCATGAGCCGCAGGTCTTCGTAAGTCTGCTTCTCTCTTGACCTGTCGTAATATCCATGAATTTTAAGTTGGTGACTTGATGATTGTCATTTTCGAATTATTTTCTTTATGTCTTTCTTGCAGTTTGCAGAGTGGGATTGCACCTGAAGGTATTTCTGAACAAACAGTTACTATAGAATATGTTTATGTAGTTAATTTATTAATTATTGTTATATAGATTTACTCTTTTTGTATTTTAATTTCCCTTTGTTTTGCTTTCTGCAGCAAAAAGCTCCTCATTCCAGTCCACTGACAATTTGTATCCGCACTATTCAGGTATTAAGATAATATGCAGAAAATTAAGTTTGATTAATTGTGGCTAAAAATATTTTGGTGCACTAGATTCCAAAAGCTTTTTTCTACCTGCATTCATCTATTGTGCATCTGTTTTTGGAGCTATTATACTTGTATTTTAGCTCCTGTGTAGTTTTGACCGTGTTGTGTTTGTGTGTTAACAGCGATGGAGAGAAACAATCTGATGAGACTGGCTCACACTATTCCCTTCACTCCTGTCTCCATTCTGGGTGGGTTTTTTATTTTTCGGTGTCTAATTTCTCACTGCTTCTTCTTCCATTCATTTCATTTATTTACTGTTTTTTTTCCTCATTCTCTGCAGGAGGTGAAGAGGTGAGCATCTACTCTCTGGAGGAAGTGCCCTATGATGCTGACCCTGAATCCGGCACAGACTCCTCCTGGTCGTCACGAGGCCTGTCTGCCTTGCTGCAGCCTCTCTCCAGTGAGGAGGGCTCTCTGGACGGGGGTCTCCGGCGGGGCTGCAGGGTGCTGTGTACCTGGGCAGAACGGGACGTGCTCAGACCTGGTCTGGTGTACGTGGTCAAAGCCTTCAGGCCGGAGGTGGTTCGTGCCTGGCAGAGGTACTTCCATGGCAGCACGGCACTGCAGCTTTGTTTAAGGGTAAGTGTGCCTAAAAGTAAAGTGCACATAGGCAGGGAAGCACTAGCAGCCGATGCCATTGCCAATTTGCAATATTGCTCTTATTTAGTTGCATATTCACAATTTTAAACCTCCTGGACCTTTAGCTTCCTATCGCTTTAACTTAATGATCAAACTATTTGACACCCCTGAAGGAGATCCAGCAGCAGAGAGCAGCCCAGAAGATGATGCAAGTGTTCAACGAGGTCAAACCTGATGATATGCACCACTCACCAAGGTGTGTGTTTTCTCTTGTACAATATATGCATCTGTGTGTGTGTCTGTGCATGCACTAATTGTCGTTTTCCCCCCAACAGGTTTCTAGATGTAGCGCTGGTCCTCTGGCATTCAAATGGCCAGTGGCTGACTATTGAGAGGAACATGTCCGGTGACTTCAGGAAGTACAACAACAACACAGGAGAAGAGATCACCCCCTGCTGTTCACTGGAGGAAATGCTGCTAGCGTTCTCCCACTGGACATACGAGTTCTCGTGCCGAGAGCTTCTGGTGCTCGATATACAAGGTAGATTCCTTTACTGTGTGTGTTTGCGGAATGCCTGTGTATCTACGCACATGTTGAATTTGTATCTGTGTCTTTATTTATTTATGTGTGCTTTTCTTGACAGGAGTAGGAGAGGAGCTGACAGATCCAACAGTTATTATGGCCGACGATCAAAGGTAATCAGCAACATATCAAAGTTAATGTATTAATGACAGACATCTTTCCCTTCTGATTATAGAACTTGAAATGATATCAAATATGGCTGGGCAATATGACGATATATATCTTCAAAACGATATAAAAATGTCAATCGTATATATTTTTCTATATCGTTTCTATCGCGATACAGACTAGGCCTATATTTATTTATTTTTCCTCTATAATTTCACTTAAAACTGTTGTGTTCATTTTGCACTCATAATCTTAAAATGAGAAAATACTCAGTACTTTTCATTTGTCAAGTATTTAATTCTCACAGGAGTATAGAAAATAGGCTTTACCAAGTGGCCTGGTCACGTAATGCCCCCAAAGTGAAACTTTGCCGATCTTCAACCGGCTCTGCGACACATGCAGATCGGTGCCCGTCTCCCTCCATGCTGCTACCGGGGGAGGGAATGAGGAGCCTCAGCAAAGGGGCGCCGTTCTGCATGAACTGTTTGCGCTGCAGAGCCGGACAAAAACAGCAATGCCGCAACCTTGGTGAGGGAAAAGGCAGAAGAATTGGCAGCGAGACAGTTAATAGCAAAGCTGTCTGTTTCATTACTTTGTATTCATGTAATAAATATGCAGATGTCAGTTAGATGGTACTCTGCATGAGAAATGAAGCACAACAACAATAATTTGTTTATAATAATCATCCGCTTATAGTGATCAATTTGAACCGGACAGACGTGATCAATAAAAGCGGTTTCCACTGTACCAGAAAACTTGCCATATCGTGATATATATCATTATTGCGATATGAAATGGCCTATATATAATAGATAAAACCTTTTTCTGACCCTGTTATAGTGGTAGCAGGGGTGAGATGCTTTTCGGTCCAGATAACCTGGGAGATGCCGGCATCAGCGGTTTCCTGCAGAAACACTCGTGCGGTGCCTGCTGCCGCAGACTGGGACTAGCAGGTCAGACATGTTCAGTATTGCTGAGAGAGAATGTGTGTTAACATTGTTAAAATATGTGAAGAATACAGTTTTTTTTTTTCTAAACCAATATGTGATTAGCACTCCTTAGTGTATACATAGGATTTTTTTTTGTTGTCATGTATTCGTGTGTCACCTCTGTGTCGTCACTCAGGAGGCCAACGTTGGCTCTGAGATAAATCCCCAACAACTTCAAATGAAGACAACACACACCAACAGCCAGCTAATTAAGCTGCGAGTGTTCGTTTATTCCTATAACAACAGTAGTGTTTGAGGCATGGGGGTGGGCCCTGCTTTGTGCGTTGTGCTCCACGGCCTTTGATTACATATTAATCATGTCTTTGTGCTGGCGATGTGCTGCTGAGACATTAGCTTTGATTAGCTATTAATTAACGTCTCTGGGTAGGCACGATACCGGCATCTAGAGGATAACTGCTCGGAAAGAAACTGTGCTCAAAAACAAACAAGCCCGGCAAACAAACACACAAACATTCCGACACCAGTTGTTTTGATATTTCAAAGGTGCGTTGTGTTTCTTCTTCCTCTCCTTGTGTCCTCTCCAAGATTTCTCCAACAAATCAAACCAAATTATTCATGCCGGATGCGTGGACTTCCTCCCAGGCCTGTCAGTATTCTCTTTCTTGTGGTAATGACTGCGTTATTGGAGCGACATGTCGCTAACTGATGTTTCTGTTGTTCAGATTTGAGGAAGTGTCCGGACGGCTGCGAGAACAGCAGCGAGGCGGCAGAGCCGACGTCGGGGAAAGAAGAACAAGAGGACGATGAAACCAGCGTGTAACCTTGGACCCCGGAAGTAGGGAAAAGAAATACTCACGCACTTTTACCAACACACGTATCGAGGCATGTCTGCCTGAACACACACACACACACACACACACACACATATGTTCTCATAAAATACTGATTCCTTTGCAGTGGAAACAGGGAGATAGAATAATGATCTCTTATCATGAGAAGTCTGTGACGGGACACTAGAGATTTAATTACTTAATTTGTACAAAGGATGCTAGTATATTCTTTCAATATATATTAAGTAAATACTATCAGGAGGAAGGGAGTGTTGCAGATTATTCTTATAAAAAAGGGTTGATATCATGAAGCTGTGTCTCATGAATCATAATAGGAAATACAGTAATAACATACTGCTTTCATAAGACTTCACAAAAGTCTAAATTACTATTTTTTTGTACTTTATAAATATTTTGATATTGAGACAATTGCTGTTATAATTAGCATACATTTATACATTATGAATTAATTTAATAAATAAAATAAAAAAATGAAAACGTTAATATCTAACAATGTGTATGTGTGCGACAGAAGAACGAGGCAGAAATGCACCCATAAAATTTCTTTTATTTTTTTTTCTTCCCACAACAAAATGTCTACAAAAGCGATAAAATATAGAATTTAACAAAATTCACTTCAGACCTTCACATTGTATATACATCTCAAAGGAGGACTCTGTCAGGGCCCTGCATAGCTCTGAACTTCAACCCATGCTGATCCATCGAATGTGGGTGCTTGTGGCTCTCCTTAATGCAAATGCACGCACACACACCCTCTTTCATTCTCAACGTGAAAATAAAAAAATCTGCAGCAGAGCTGATGGATTTATAGTAGAGTCAGAGTTCAGAGTTCAGCAGAGTCCCCTCTCTCACCAAATGAAAAAAGCATAAAATGTAAAAACTGTTCGTCAGTGTAATCAAATACACATTTTCCTTGGAGTTCCCCTTTTTTGATTGGTTTCTCAAGTAAACTCACACAGTAAAGCATCTACGCCCCACTCTGCCAATCCTTCCTCTCCTCACTAGCTATGGCACTTTGAAAACAAACAAAAAAAAAAAAGTCTCATTTTATTGTATTTTTTTTGTTTTGTTTTGTTAGTCCTGTGTAAAAGAGGTTCTGTAGCCCGAGCACCTTTTAGGTTTCGGAGGTTACAGAGTGCTACATTTTTGTTTTTATTTGCTCTTGCTGGGACGCAAAGACATTCTAAACAATAAATTAACAATTTTCAACACTACTCCAAATTGCACGCATGTGTAATGCATCAAGAACGTTTACAAAGCATTGGTAGAGCAAACATCTCATTCTCTCTCTCTCTCTCTCTCTCTCTCTCTCTCTCTCTCTCTCTCTCTCTCTCTCACACACACACACACATTCACGCAGGGTTTCTCAGGAAAGGGAGGAGGAGGTTTGGGGTGGAGTGTATTTGTCTAAGTGTAGGAAATGCATTTCAAACCAAGTGTATTAAAAAAATGTCTGCGCAGTTTGTCCGAGCCGTCGCGTAGAACGACGACTGGTTTTACTGTGCGCTCTGTGATGTCATTCTGTGTTGATGGAGTGGTAAAGGCGCATGATGCGTTCAGCCCCTCACACTGAACAGGTTACTCCATAACATTCAGAATAGATTACCCCCCCCCACCCCCCACCCTGCCCCCCCCCACATTGTTCCCACCCGCCGCAGGTTTAAGGGTCTCTGATCCGGTTCAATAAGGCCAGTTCAGAAAGGGCCGTTCACTGACCAACTCACACATTCAAAGGTTGAGAAAAAAAACAATAATTTCAAATCGAACAACAAAGTTTAAATCCGTTGTGTATAAATAAGAGCATTTTTATTTCAAAATTCTTCCAGCTTGTGAAAGGAATTTGCTTTGAACTGACTGAATTGACGTGGAATTTGCCCCTGAACCCGTCGCCCGCCTTGCCGATAACCCCTCCCTCCCACGAAAACTCACAATATCATGAGAAGAGAAAAACACAAATAAGCCCCAAAATGTTTCATTGCAATGAAACGTCATGCAAATAGAACAGAACAACAATAGGCTAATAGTAATAGAAGAATAGTAGTCATAATAAGAACAATAATAATAGTAAATAGTAATAAAATAAAAAATAATCTTACAATGCAAACATGACAGTAGTAAATGCCTCCAGTTCTTATTGCTACAGTATCTTACTTACAGTGTTGCTTTGCCACTCGTTCTTGCCAGCACATCCCCTCTCGTAACCCCATCCCACCCCTCTGATTCACAGTCTAACAAGGGAAAATAATAATAGCATCACACACAAAAACTTCATATTCAGAGTTGAAATTCACTGTCCCATGGCGCTTGATTCGTAGCTTCCCAGTGGACTTCCCTCACTGTCCCAAAAGCAGCAAAATAAGCAGTAAACATGAGTGTACAGTGGTGACAAGAGCACACCGACATACAGTATATTTATATATTTTAGTTTTTCTTCGTGTGCTACGTAACAATGCTTGTCATATTGTCTGGGCTCTAAAGAGAATTGGACAGTGAATTCATGCTCTATACACACATACACACACAGACACACACTTATCAAAGCCTTGTCTGGGCAGATTCCATTGCCAGCATACCTTGGCGGCGTATGCCATTTTTTAATCCTAGAAAGTTATTCTTTTATAATTTTTAGTAAATTTGCAAAAATATTAAACCCTCTTTCGATGCAAAGTCAGAAAAAGAGCTGCTCCCTGAGAGATGCTGTGTAGTGCATCGAGCCTTAATGAGCAAGTGATTGTCTTAATAGTCACTGGCCTCTGATCTGGGGTCGGGTCAGGGGTCGGAGGAAGGATCCTGTGATGGATGTGAGCAGATCGCTAACGTTCAACATTGACGCTCGTTCCCCCGTGCTGTCGACATTGTTTTGTTCACTACATGGAGAAAACATGTGAGGATGCAAATGGTTCAAGTGTTTTTAATGTTAATGAATGCATAACTAGTCTGACTGTGTAGCAAGTTGAAGATTTGGCCACTGTGCAATGAACAGACAACCTAAAGCAGATCTCCACTTTTAGTGCATAAATAACACTAGATCAGAGTCCACTAAATAAAGTTGAGGTAAAAGTCTAAGTGCAGTCTTTTCTCATTTTGTCGAACGAGTATTTAGGGAACAAACTGTAACAGTACCATCATCAGCTGATTAATGTTATTAATGCTTTTAGTAGTGGGTCATTTATTTTGGTAAATAGCTCAATTTAAAGGAATATCTTTACTTTGTACTTGGAGATTTGTCATAGCTCATCATATATCTCTTTGCAAAAGTAATTCATACAGATAATCAAGTGGCTGAATGCGAAAAGACGGTGATAACAACATGCTTAGATGGTATAAACGCCCAGTAAAAGCAGTGTGATTTTACACAGTGGCCAAATGCTAATCGACATGACATTAATGTAGAAAAAGCAACAAAAAATGCCATTTTTTAAGTGCTAATAATTATGGAATGACTAACAAAAAAAAGCAAAAAATTCTGATTGTCTGACACAGCTTTCTGTTTGAATCGCTAATGTAATATTGCAGCTTTAGAAGTGTCAAAGATCATCGGAGGCTAATCTTTATTCACATCTTTCAGTCAGTGCTCTGTGCTATTTCCTAACCCCAGATCATCTTGTGTCTGAGTCTGCGGTGGAATGAGATGATTGTTAGACATAATCAGTGATCAAGAGTCAAATATATAGTGCATTCTAGTTAAAACTGCTACCCTGTTTTGAACAGCTGGAAATAGGAAGAGGAGGAAAGGAGAGAAGTAAGATCAGAAAGGCAGTGTGAAAGTTATTGCTCTTTAGAGAAAAGGGTCCTTCATATTCACAGCCCGGAGTGATTGACATCCACGGACTGAATTGTGCAAATAGTGATGGGAGGGATGAGGGCATACAGCACTCATACAGGCTTTTAGAAGATTGGAAAGTTGTGAGTTAAATTCAAGTTTGTCTTTATATTTTTTTTTTTTGGTGGAATTTTTATCCACTTCTTCATTGTGATTTCTATCCACCTTCTGTCTGCTGAAATCTCACATCAAGGCCCTAATACATCATAAATAAGGGGCAGGGTGAGGGGGATTTGGGAAGAGGTGGGATTTATAGTGAGGTCCTAGTTTCTGATTGGTTGTTTCTGGTTGATTGTTCAAAAGCAGTCCAGCTTTTAATGGACGTAATTATTGCAGCGAGAAGAAAATGATTGATAGGATGGCAAATCTGCCAGATTCTTTTTTTTTTTCTTGCAAAATAGAATATTTATGTATATATCTTCACCTTGAAAAGAAGTAGCCATTATTTTTCTTTTTTAAATCCTTCATATGCTCTCTTTACATTTCTATAAGTTCTCCTCAGAAGGACGCAGTACCTTCTTTACATATGAACAAAATCCAGACAAGGCTTCTATATATCAACAAAACCCCGATCGACTCGCGGTTTTTACCCAAATATTCTTTTACAAGTCTCAACTTTACAAATTCTGTACACAAGAAACTATCAAATCAAATAAAAACACATAGACAAGGTATAGTCAGCCACAGTGGACTGCTGTATATTTAAATTAGGACTAACTTATTTTAACAGAACAAGAAGTAATACTGGAATCCGCTCTGCACTAGAAGAATATCTACAATAGCTTCTCTAAATCCACCGTTCCCTTCCCCGTCCAGCTCTTTCAACTTCACAATTTCTTCATGTGAAAAAAAAATCAAAAAAATCAAACGAACCAAAAAAAGATTTTTTTCAAAGTTAAAACAAATTAACTTACCCATTTTTTTTTTTTTTTTTTTAAAGATTGAGAGCTTAAAATTGTTCCTAGATGTTTTTAAAGTCTGTACATTTCTGGTCAGTCAGTTCAGTTCAGGAGACGGGAGGAAGCCCCTCTTTAAAGTTGTGGCTCGTGGCGCGTTTCATTTATATATACATTCTTCAGACTGTATCGGTGAACAGGATGGGATAAGTGCTGGACATTCCTAGTATTGTTGGCGGTAACTGTAAGTTTCTGGCAGATGACTCCTCACCCCCCAGCCTGAGATGAGGCTCGGGGAGCTCAGGAATATGTGGTTGCCACGATGGTGACATAGTCGACGCGGCCGTCTTCTTGTTTTCTTGGTCCTCCGCTGATGCCGTTTGTCGCGTTGGGACCACAGGCAGTCACTTGGGCATGGCCATGGCGGAGTTGGGGTCGGGGTTGAAGAGTTCTTTGTAGAGCGGCGGGAAGAGGACGTTGACTGTTTCTGGGTGGAGCTGCTGGAAGGCCTGGAGCTCCTCGGTGTGGAGCGTGCACAGGGCCGACAACGTTGGGATTCGGCTGATCAGCTGTCAGACAAGAGAGAGACGGTCAAGGGCGAGGAAATTTAGACTAAACTACAAACGGGAACAAGGTTAGAAGTGAGTTTGTGGTTTTTTTTTTACACATTGCTCCACCTCTCCTTGTTGTCTGTGATGCAAGGACAGTGCCTCGGGGGCTACCTCGATTTGATTTATCTCACTACGAAGGCTTGGCCTACCTTAGCCAGTGCGTCTTCGTCCATGTGGTTCTTCTGCATAATGTGCTGCAGAGCAAAGTAGATCTTCTCCTGGAGCTTCTGGACTTTCCGAGGCTCCATCAGCCATGGCCGATCTGAGCAGGAAAAAGGAAGTGTTGATATTTTTTATGATAACAGTTTGGAGTTTACACGTGTTGATTGGAGAGCTGTTCATAAAGTTGATACGGCTCAGAGGCCGCTGAACTACATGGACTTAATTACTTTGCTGCTTTCATACTGACAAATGTAAACAGAATGACTACTTTGTTTTGCGTACTGCTAGGTGCATGCACTGCGATTCACGCAGGTTGCTTCCTGTATTATAATAATATTAGGGGGATGTGCACTGACCTGTGGAAATTAGCACAGCCGCTGAGAACAGAGCGATCTCCTCCTCTGTCAGCTGCAGTGAACACAAACTCTTGGCAAAGTCAAACACCGCACTCACTAAGTCATCACAACCTTGGAGGGAAACACGGAGAAGAGGACAGAGAAGGGCAGACAAAAAGAGAGAGAT
Source organism: Sebastolobus alascanus (assembly GCA_916701645.2). NCBI lineage: Eukaryota > Metazoa > Chordata > Actinopteri > Perciformes > Sebastidae > Sebastolobus > Sebastolobus alascanus. The sequence continues at coordinate 2,526,720 of CAKAOJ020000061.1, forward strand.
TTTCATTACACTTATTCCGGTCATGTATGCGCTGATGAGGTATGAAAATGCCTCACAGGGTAGAGGATTTTTTTTTCTTCATTTTTTTCATTTTCCCCCTTTTCTTTCAATTTCGATCGTCCTTTTCCCTCATTTATACCAAGATGAAGTGCATCGGTAATAATGTCTTACCTAGAGCTTTGAACATCTGCATGCCTCCGTACTTCCCTTCAAAGAGCACAGTGTTGTTGAGAGGGTTGAACGCCCTGCACATCCGCACCAAGACTACCTCCAGGCAACCTGAAAAGAACCAGGGATGAGAGTCAGATTGGGATGGTTTTGAAGCTGATACACTGATTTATCACACATTGAGCTACGTTGTCTGAAAAGAGATACCCCTGAGCCGTCATTGTCCGTCCAATCCAACTCACCTGACTTGAGCAGGAGGATCTGGTCATTCTGGCACAGTTCCATGAACCCTGAGATGCGCTTGGCGAACTCCACCACGTACTGGATTGCATGGGTGATCTGGATGGCACACTGCTGCCACAGCACGTCGCGGGGCTAGAACCAAACACACCCAGATTAGTGCTCCGTACTTATGTGGTTACAGTATAGTTATGCCGTCAAACTTGTACACATTACACATTACTAGGTGTTGTTTGCATCCTTGTGAGTCTCTGTGTGTGTCATCATGGCAAAATGTGGTCCTGGACACACCTACTGTACTGTAGCAGGAACTACCACAGAGGCAGTTTTGCCAGGTGTTCATAATATATTTCTTTCTATCGGTCTGTCTGTGGACAGATTTTGTAACCACGATAGCGTAACAACTGTGCATGATGCAGTCATGAAACTTTACAGGTGTGTGTAGTTGAGATCAAAATGCAGGGCGAGTTTGAAGTAGGGCTGCAACTAACGATTATTTTCATTGTCTATTAATCTGTCAATTATTTTCTTGATTGATCGATTAGTTGTTTTACTCAAAGCATTTGATTATCGAAATAGTTGGCGATTAATTTAATAGTTGACAACTAATCGATTAATTGTTGCAGCTCTAGTTCGAAGATGGGTGTCGTCCGAGCAAGGGTGTCGGAAGTAGGGTGGTAGGAAGTGGAGAAGGGCCCACACTTTATGGTTTACGATTTGGCGTTGCGGCTGATGTGATCCCATCACATGATGGTCTCTAGTTTTACATGTATTATTGCTGTAACTGCCATTGCTAGGTGTGCTTCATTTTCATGTTAAAAGAAGGGAAAAAGGACAAGCTGAATTGTATTTGAATCACCACTAATGAAATAGCTTTTGTCTGTTTCATCATTTCTTATTTTACAAGTCCTGATTGAAACAACAGGAGTAGCCAAAAACTGCCAAAAATAGGAAAGTCTTATTATGCTGATGTATAAGACAAAAAGAGAGGATTTAAAAAAAAACAACTTGTGCTACATTGGACATTGTAAAAATCACAAGTTGTCACATTCTATACGTGAAGATGATGTGATAACACAAAAGCTCACCTTGCTCTGGTACATCTTGACCTCTTCGTAGGAGTGTGTCTGCCAGGCCAGCTGCTGCAGCTCCTCTGTTGTGTACTGACACGTCTCCAAGTGGGACTTGATGATATTCTGAGCAATGCGGTCTGGAAGAGAGGATTGTTTGTTCATTCATTTATTTATTTATTTCTTCACAGTATGGCTATTTCTTTATTTCATTCATTTATACATTTCATACAGTACAGTGGTATATGGCATGTGTATGGCTGTGTGTGTGTTCTGCACATTACACTGTAGGAACTTTGATCCCTATATGTTTAGAGGAAGAGAAATAAGGCATTTTTTTCATTGCTACCCATTTACTGCTTAATTTAACATTCCCTTGGATTTGCGTTAAATCCTTAATTTTAACTTAATCTTAACTTGTGCTACATACAGCCTAATATGACACCTTGTCAGCTCGCCGTAAGCCTGTCTGATCTCCTTTTCTGCCCTCAGATTAGCACTCTGACTCAGGCTTTTTTTTCCACCTGGATAATTCATGTCGATTTCAAATGATGACCCATTCTACCGCGTCTGTCTTACAAACAGGGCAAAATATAATTTAGTCTTTACCCAGTTCTCCCATGCTGACGTTATTGGGTCCCAGCTGACTATCCTGGTAGCCTCCGTAGCTGAACAGGTTGGGCACCGGCGTCAGGTCGTACACCGGCTCCTGCTTAATGTGCTTCAGGCCCGACATGTCCAAACCTGACTGGTCTGGAGACGGCTGGGTGGAATCCATCCCGTAGTATCCCCCTGGGACTGCGCCTCCGTTGCCATGGCCACCCTTGGGCAGCTCGATGACGTGACCGTTGGCGTAGGTGCCCCCGATCTCGTGGTTGAGGGTGGACAGTCCGTTGGTTAGGCTGGACGAGTAAACGCGCGCCAGAGCTTCCGCCTCGCCCGTCTGTTGCTGCCGCTGCTCCTGCAGTCGCGCCTGGTGCTTCTGGACCTCTGCGTAGAGGCTGTCGCGTTGCTTCTTGGACATGCGGCCAAACTTTACCGCTGTAAAAACAAGAAAGGGAGACACGATTAAAAACAAAAAACTGTCACAATCTTTCAGCTTCTTCAGGTTGTATAAATCAGAAATGTTAAGTGTGCATAGGATCTGCATGTGTCTGTGTATACCACACGTGTGCTAACTGAGTGATGATCATTTCTGTATATGCACAGATATAGACACTGGGCCTCACCATCTCTGGACATTCCTAGGGCGAGACATTTCTGCAGGCGGCAGTGTTGGCAGCGGTTGCGGTTAGTTCTGTCGATGAGGCAGTTCCTCTGACGGGGGCAGGAGTACGCTGCATTGTTCTGCTGACTCCGTCTGAAGAAACCCTGGTCACATGTCAACAAAAGGCGTGAGTGAAGACGTGCAGGTGGTACCCGTAGATGCACGATTGAGTGCACAATTTCTGAGCACAAACAGGCGTTGAGGAAACAAGTCTCACCTTACATCCCTCGCACGTAATGACTCCATAGTGGATACCTGATGATTTGTCTCCGCATATCTTGCAAGGTATGACTTCGATTTGGGCTGTAAGCAAAGAGAGGGGACAGAAAAGACGTGGCGTTACGAAACACGTTTTGGACACAGGCCGTAGACTTTTTTGTTTCGCAGTTTTGAGAGCGACGCCTGATTCAGTCACCTCGCAGGTTTTTAGAGCTCAACTGGTGGTCTAATCTGGGGGCGCATAACCTGGTTGGCTGTAGGATGTAATTGAGGTTACAATGCGACTTTGACTTCACAAGGGCGCAGTGACATCTGGACATCCCGTATGTCCTTGTGTGAGTTTTTCTAATGACTGGGACACCGAGGACTGCGTATGCGCTTGCATTCACACACGTGTATAAAGGACAGGAGAGCATTAATAGTGTGTGTTGGCTCTTTTGAAGGACAAGACCCCTGCATGCTTGAAGGAGAGACCCCTGCAGGTTAGAAAGGTTGCCCATAATGAGAAAACGCTGAAGGACCACACTTACTATTCAACTCTCTTTCTCTCTCTTCGCTCTCTCTCACACACATATTGAGTTCTACAGCCTTTTTAGTATGTAGCTTTTTCTTAATCTACAAATGTACTAATTGAACTACTTTTCATATGCGTCAAAGTGTTACTCACTGTGTATTGGCAGCTCCATGTACAGTCACAACCAAAGGCACGGAATACGAACAGCAGAACGTATTTCAATGTCACGCGCAGAGGCACCTATCGCTGGCGTCTTTGGACTTATTATCCATAATATACATATGGAAAGAGAGAGGCGCGGTTCCTTAAGAGATATGAGATGGATGTAGAGGTAGACAGGTATGTCTGCTGAGATGGCACACCCTCTATAAAGAGATTAGACAGCCCATCTAATCCTAAATTATTTCCCGACGAGCTGGTTCCCTCCTCTGATGAGCACGGGCTTAGCCACAGCTGAAATAGCCATTCGCATGTAATCTCCTTGCGTAGTCCCACCTGTAGGAAATTCTGCAAGTTTTGCGGACGCTCTGAGAACTAGACAAAGTCACCAAGCAGTACTGAAGTTTCAAGTTTTGCCGTGTAATATTCCGTGTTTGCATGAATTTTGCCTAATTGATTAAGAACAATACAAAACTTGCACAGTGTAGCTGGAGTTGGTGCTTCAGAGGTGTGTATTTGCAGAGTGTGTTTGTGTCCTCTGTATGTATGTAAGTGTGTGTGCACACTGAAGTGCATTTGCAGAAGTTGTATCTGGTTATTTTTGTGCATTTGAGCAAGTGCATATGTTCTGGTTTGACAGCACGACTTGTTTGTGTGTGTGTGTGTGCGTGCGTGTGTGTGTGTGTGTGTGTGTGTGTGTGTGTGCACTACACAAGCATGCAGTATGCGGAGGAATGAGTGTGCAGTATACAGTATATAATTGGATAATCCTATATGAGGATCAATGGAGACAGTTCTGTCTGTCTAAGCGACTGAGCAGGAACAGAGTCAGTCACTGCTGTCTGTACACTCTACCTGCACCTCAGGTTTGACCGCTTTACCCTGCAAAGTATCATTACATCCCTGCCTTAATACACACATGCCTACAGTATACTCTCAACAACCTGCTTTCATCTTTACATAAACCTGAGCAACTGTGCAGAGACGTTGTTGGACAACACGGGTTAAGAGAAGTGGGAACATGGAGATGATGACGGAAAAGTTATAGAAATAAATAACCTAATAGATCCACAACTCACTCATGTAGTCATTCATTTGTTTGTCTTTTCATTCATTCATTCATTCATTCATTCATATACTTGCCTATCTGCCCCCTAGTGGCCATCAGGAGGCATAAACACATCTGCAAATTACAAACTGACCTCCAGTGTGACTTGACCCTGGACTATGCACCGTCCTTCCATGTCTATTGCGTTATGCTCTGTTATAGTTATCTTTATAGTTGCCATTCAAGATGTGAATGGGCCTTTAGCCCCTTTATTTGTCTCTTGTGAAATTATAATTTACATATTGTACCTCAACAATAGATCATTGTGTTCCTTCGCAGTAGACTGTCTGCAGTTTAATGACCTATGGACGGAGCGACGTGCAGTTTGACTGTTCGCTCGAGGTAGCTCATGCAGTGAGTTCTGCTGCGGCTCAAGACGTGACCCATTTCCACCAATTCTCGGCCAACTGGCTCCAAACTGGGTCAGAGCGGAGCGGAGCGCTGGACTGGGACGACACACACAGACTACACATACACAGAGCTGTCAATGAACGTGGCCCAAAACACGCTATTTATAGTCTGTAAAACAGGTCAGTTGCGCCCAGGACGTGGCTGTTATCAACAGATAGACACATGTGAGCAATAAACAGAAGACAGCACAACGATGCCTCTTATCACCTTCAGTCTCGCTCCTTTTGCGTTTACTCTTTTTGCGGTTGTGACTGTTTATCACATACTTTTGGACAAACAAGCGAATCTCCACGGCTTTAGACGAGCTGAATGTGTTCAGCCCACACCTGCTGCTGCTGTGATGTGGATATACATACTTATTATTTCTGTTGATTTTTTTTAGAAAAAAAGCTCTTTACATTTTTCCACCTTAGAGGAGTGTGTGTTTACTGTTTCTCTCCAGTGATTACATTATATCTTCACTGTATTTCGTTTTACCCCATGGGAGATTGTACTCCTCTTTGTATCCCGTAATTATGCCCAAAGGAGCACGGGCGTGTGGGCATGTGTATTGTTTCAGTGTGTGTTTCCGAGAGGGTTTGACTGAGCGTTTCATTTACAAAAAAGACTCAAGAGAAAGATAAAGCATGCGTACGTGTCTACGTACGTTTGACAAAGTGTTTGTGTGTGCGTGTGGGTGTGTGCATTGTTGAGTGTACGTTGCCAGCGGGGACTGTCAGGTAGGATATAGGGAGACGGTCATGACAGCATCGCTGTTGCCAGGGTGACCACCCACTCGCTGCACTCGTCTGGCTGTCACAGCGATGATGTGCTAAGCTGTCACACTCTTAAAGGAAGTGATGTCATCGGTGTGCGGAGCCAACTCGGTGTTATCATCATCAGTGTTCGTCCCGTCGCCCTCTCTCAGCGGCGGAGGCTTTGTGAATTGTTTACCAAAGGACTCCCACTTCCACATCCAGTCAACAATGCATGTTTGCTGCCTTGTTACACTTTAGCTGCAGTGCTGGATTACGGCAGAATTAAGACGTGCTATCTGTTGGGTGTTTCGAGAAAGGATGTGTTCTTATTGTTTTCAAAGTTAGGATGTATGATAATGGATTTTTTGGGGGGTATTTGTTTTCATGGTTTTACATTACAGATACAAACTTATAGCTTCGAAGCTGTCGTGAAAGTGAATTTCTAGGACTTCAGAGAAAGGAGCCTCCTTTCCAATTTCAACAAACCCTCAGCGGAAAAAAGATTATTTTGCTCTCAGCTACATGTCTTTCCCAGCAGTGGGAGGGCCTTCTTTCCAACCTGAGTTGACTCCGTCTGAGCCGAGTGACTGACAGCGTCCTCTACCAAGTGGGAGCGCGAGTGTTATCCTGAGGTTATTATGTAAGAGCGGGACTGCAGCGCTGGCGATTCCTCAGCTAAGAGGAGGATCAGGCCCGCACAATCTCTTGAGAGGGAAAAAAAAGATGGAGAGAACTAACTAGAGATGAATTTCACATAGAAGAGTCGTAGTGCGCGCTACATTTAAGGCACTACAGCGAGAGTTTGCACACGTGCGCGTGTGTGTGTGTAGCCGATTGTGGCCACGAGGGCTGTATTGCGCTGGCACGTGTGTTATGATAATTGATTTTTAATGAAGCGAGGATCTCCTGTGTATTTCCTGGGCTGGCCCTCTCTCTAAATAGAGTCCTAATTATCTACATTGCGCTGCAGAAAAAAAGCAGCAGCCTAGCACCAATATGTTAACGATACTTCGTCTAAGTAGCTCACACAGAGTAAGGGTTACGCACACCGTACCATTTTAAAGGGCAACTCTCACCGTCCATACTGACAATGTAACAGCAAATTGAGGCCTCTAGGTGCTGCTATACATGTTTAGCTTCTGTGTATGTGTGTGCTTCAAGATGGGCAGACTGGACATGCATGTTTCATTCATTCAGCCTGCGGGGTTGGTCTACAACAGAAACATACTCGGAGCAACACACACACATTATCGTGCAGTATCGCAGCGTTATACACAAGAGGTTGGTGCAGCTTATGGAACAGTTGAGATCACTTTCTAGCATAACTTTTGCCAATGTGAGGCACTTAAGAAATGCTAACACAACTCCTACTGTAGTCCCAGGGGTTGATCTGTTGGGGGATGAATGTGGGTGGTATCTCCACTTCATTAAATGTATGCATAGCTTCTTGCAAGTTAACTAGATATCTTCCGGGAAAAGGAAGGAGATCAGCACTTTACCCCCCACCACTTCTTGTTAAATCTGAGCAACTCCGGCGCCGGCCTCAGATGTCTATACACTGTGAATTACGCTATCACCGTTCGCCATCCATTCCACTTTTTGTTCCTCCTCGCTGTAAGTGGCTGTGTGACTGGGAAATCATTTCAGTTTCTGTATTTCATGATCTATTTCCATCTACTTCGTCTTCCTCGTCTCATAGAGAGCTTAGAGAGGAACAAGCGTTTTTTTTTTGTTTTTTTTTCCTCCGCCGATGATGAAAAACACTGAGAAAACTTTTGGTGGCGTGATCGCTGAGTGGATTAACACACACACAGCTGGGAATAGCGTATAGCAGTGCTGCTTGGGTTATCTCCCCTGTGTCTCCTGTCATGTTTTCACATCATACTGTCCCATTAAAATCAATGAAGCGCTGCCACTGCATATTGGTTTCAAACGGACTGCTGTCACACTTTTCTCTGTTTCCTGTCTGTTTTTACTGTCTGAAACATCAAAAAACATATATTGCGGAATGGTGGACTATCTGCTCTCCTTAAGAATTTTTTTTTTTTTAAAAAGTGCATTTTACTCACTTTCATCCGTCTTCCATACTGTATGTCCTCTTTACTTTCGTTTCCAGTCTGTCTCTACTGTCTGTTCTCCAGTAAAAGGCATTAGATGTAAAAAAAAAAAAAAAAAAATGCCATTGTCTCCACTACAACTGACCACTCTGCAGCACTGTGCAATTTTTCAACATAGTGCCAATATGATACATGAATTTCAGTGCTGAAAACAAAACAATACTTTTTTCGACACAAGAGGCCAAATTTCCCAAATTTTGAAGACTACTAACTAAACATAAGCAACCATAACAGGAATAAAATACAGCCTAAAATGTGCACAAATATGATTTAAATCAGTTAATATTTAAAAAGACTACAAATCTAACCAGGCATTTGATGCCATCTTTTGGTACTCGGTGCTACAGACCAATTTTGGTTGGTACCAAACATATTGAGGTTCAATACAGAGCCATACATATGTGCGTTATGCTGGATTTAAATAAAGATTTTTTTTTCATTTTAACAACGTTTTAAACATGCAATCTGGTTGATGGCATTGTTGTCCGATCACTTGCTTTTATTCAGTGTATTTAGAAACAGCTCGTAAACACCAGTAGTACTGCAACGATAAGTCAAATGAATGATTAGTTGATCAGCTGAATATTAACAGCCAGTCATTGTCTGGTTCCAGCTTTTCTCTGGTTTATGTTATTGTTAATAATTTTTTTTTTTTTGAGATTTGGACTGTTGTAAGTTAACTGAAGATGTCGAAGAGAAAGTGTAGGAAATTGTCAAAGGCATTTCTCACTATTTTCTGACATTTCATAGGGCGTTTAATGAATTAACTGAGAAAATAATTTAAGAACTGATAATGAAAACAATCATAAGATGCGACTGTAAACAGACGCTGTGAACTCAATGCCAGCGCTTATCATCAAACATCTAGATCTGATTGATAAAACGTAACGGTGACGTATTAACGTGAACCATCCTCGTTAATATAAGACGACCCAGTCCAGTACCGGTTCTGTCTTTTCGTTAGTACAGTCTGCCGTTCTGTGTGTTATTATATAGTAATAATCATAATGCCAAGCAAAGGGCCCATCTCCCCTCCCCCATCGCCATCCCTCGCCGCCAAGCATGTCTTTGTCCACTCCGTAATATAGACAGTCACACTGTTGCTGCATGAGCATACATGCTACCACCCCCAACCTCGGCTTTTCCCATCAAGCTATCGTCATCGACCCCCCCCCCACGGACACACACTTTGCCAACGCACACACACACACACACACATACACACACACACACAAACAGTCAGAAAAACAGTCTCTCTTGCCCTCCTTCCCCCCTCGCTGTATGTCAGAGGGCATGAGCTTGTCCAGCTTGCCATGCGGCACCAAAGCACTCTGGGTAATTGCTCAGATAGCAGGTCTGGGATCAGCTGCGGTTTGCTCATAGAATATTGCGCGGCGGCGTGATTGGACGCCACGGAGAGGGAACAGAAGGGGGCCACTGGCTGTCATCCAGTGCATTGATTCACATGCACAGGCACACACACACACATACACACACTCGCAGAGACACGTTCAGACAGACAGAGGCACATTCAGACATGCTTGAATGCATACATTACTGAAACTGCTTTTGAAAAAGCAGACTTTACAGTATGATTTCTGTGCTGGCCCGCTCCCCCCCCCCCCTCCCCTATACACACACACACACACACACACACACACACACACACAGACACACACACAGTCTCCCACCCAGTGTAGCATGTGTCCTCAGATGGATAAGAGGAGATGGAGGCGTGGGAAAAAATCCACAGGGTAAACCCAACCCCTGCCTGAACACATATATACACACACACACACAGTCTGCCCATCTGCCTCCTCAGATCTGCCTCTCATGGTCACTGTACACACACACACACACACACACACACACACACACACACACACACACACAGGCGTACGCTCACACTCCAACCCCCTGGGTGACCTGTAGGACCCTGACGCCCTTTGACCTTTCCTTAAGGACCGAGCGAGTGCATCAGAGTGGAAGCAACGAGTCCAAGTGTGAGAGGTCTGCATCTGGTCATTACCGTCCTGAAATCAGCCATGAGAATGCACACACACACACACACACACACACACACACACACACACACACACTGAGGCGCACTCGCTGACATGCACACGCAAAAACACACACAGAGAGTGCTTTAAGCTCTCTCTTTATATATATATTTTCCTCTCTCACGCCTTCACCCTCACGATAGCAGGCGACATGTGTGCACACTGAGCTGTTAAAGCACAGAGCGGGGGTCGTGGTGTTTACGCTTTTTACGGATGCAGAAAAGAATGTGTTTTCACACACACACACACACACACACTGACCGAAATCCTGTCGTTTCATTTCCGAGGTGAGAAAATAACGTTTTGTTGGTTTCGGCCATGTCCTCATCCTCCCGTAACCTCACGCTCCTCCTACTGTGGTATTTCTCTTGAGCCTAATTGTAGATGACAGTGTGTGTGTGTGTGTGTGTCTTTGAGGGGGAAGGGAGAGGAAAGGTGGCTATCCCAGCGTAGAGAGAGAGATAGAATAGAGAGGGGGACATCCATGGAGAGACAGACAGAAAATTGCTTTCAGTTCTTATATAAGGTGTAGAGAAATTCGCCCTCGGTGTCGCATCCGTTATGGTGATACTCGGCGGTCAGTCAGATAAAACAGGAACATCAACATGAGGGAGGTTGAATGGACTTTAGAGCTTTAATGAGGAGAGCAGCACTTAGTGTGAACAGACACAATGAAATGAGAGAAAGATGGAAACTGTGTCTGTGTGAACGTATCAAAACCTTCCAAATCTTACTGGATGTTAATGAAGTTGTTTATGAGAATGTGTACAAACAGGATAAACGTGTACTGACTTGTGTGTGCATGCAAAAAAGTGCCCACAAGTGCTATAACGTAATAAAGTACACTTACTACAAGTAAAATAGGATGTATTGTTATACATTAAACTACCCAACAGTATATAAAGCACTTAAGATTTGCTCCACCTCGACCAAAATATAGTTTATACGTAAATACATCAATAATAATTGTCCAAATTACATAGTACTGACATAATATAATGTATCTCTTAAAGGGCCACCTATGAGTACTTTTACTTTTGATACTTTCAGTAAATTTTTTTTATTATATTTATGTATTTGTAAAGGATCATACTGGTTATTTTTTGTTTGTTTCAGCCAAATAACTGTTTACACCTTACGTTTGTATCGGCCATTTCACAACACGTTATTGCATTAATGATAATTGTCCAATTACACAGTACTGATATAATATAATGTATCTCTTAAAGGGCCACCTATGAGTACTTTTACTTTTAAAACTTTCAGTATTTTTTTTGTTATTATACTTCTGTACTTTTAAATGACCATACCAGTAATCTTTTGTATGTTTCAGCTAAATAACTGTTTACATCTTACATTTTTGTAGTACTTTGTCTAATTCCCTAATTTTTGTTATTAAATGTTATGGTGATAAACCCAACTTTTACTCGTAGTGGAGTATTTTCACACTGTGGTATTACTACTACCTAAGTAAAGATTCTTGCCCCACTGGATGTGGGTTTATGTCTTCCTTTGAGTGAAACTGTCTGCTTGAACGTGAGCATATATATGAACGAGTTCCTGTTTGAGTTTACGTGCGTTTTTTGAAAAAAAGGTTTGAATGTATGTGTGCGTTTAAGCGACTGTGTGAGCATGCATGTGTGTGCGAGTCTATGTGTGTGTCCTCTCCCAGGGATGGCCGCTAATAGCTCGCCTCGGGCAACAATTTAACTCAGCCTAACAAGGTTCTCCCCAAAGTGGCCCCAGGGGCATCTCTCACAGAGGCAAATTGATCACAAAGACTATCACACAGCTCGGCTTGGCTCGGCCCGGCCTGCTCTGCTCTTCACCTGCTCTCTCTCTCTCTCTCTCTCTCTCTCTCTCTCTCTCTCTGTCTCTCTCTCTCTCTTGCTCGCTCGCGCTCGCTCTCTCTCTAGTGGGATGATTTAACAGAATGCGTTATGAACATTAAATCTGAGTCGAGAGAGCGAAAGCAGCAGCAGCAGTTTCATAATTGCATTCTCTTTGTGAATGACAGGAGACCTCACATCAACAGGGACACACACATGAACACACACGAACACACACACACACACACACAGACGGGTTAATAGAGGTAACTCAGGATTTGGACACAGTGAGAGAGAAAGACAGATAGACCTAATAAGAGTCTCTTCAATGAGATTACAAGCACTAAAAACAGGCTAATCTTTGTCATTAAGAAAAGATGCCGCAATAGGCTAAGTCATATTATAGGCTTATTGTTGCTAGTGCGTGCTATGCAGCCTACTAACGCTGAACACCTTCACAGAGTATAGGCATTTAGCAACACAGTCTTAGGTTTTAAATGTGGATATTCAGTATCTGTTTTGCATCTTCATTGTAACTAAAAATGCTGCTTTTTCATGCAAAAAGTAGTCACAGTAACAACAGTACAGTGTTTTTAAAATGTCAAAGCCTAAGAAATCAGTTTCTAAACCCATAAATGAGCATTTAATCTATATGTATAAAGTAGAAACTCTGTAGAAACACTGACACAAGCCTGCAGTATATGGACTAATCTGCTTTGAGTGCTAGCTAAAGTCTAATAGGCGGTTTGCAAAGTGTGGACTTTGGATACTACTATTACGGGTGCTGCTGGCGTTATTCATTGCTGAGGGCAGCTCCAGTGTAGAAGTGTAATGTGAGGACAGGATAGTCTATCTTTGTGTGTGTGTGTGTGTGTGTGTGTCAACGTGCATGCAAGTAAACACAATCTACCGTTTTATCCCTTACTTTTTCACAGACGCACACACACGCACATGCACGGTTGCACTGTTATATAACTCTTGAGTCTCTCTCTTACTTGTGCTCTCTCTTTCCTTATCTCACTCATTCACTCGCTCACACTCTCCCTTCTCTGCTTCCTCTTTATCTCCTGCATTTTAATACTCTTTTTTTTTTATTCACTTCAATTCGACTCTCAAATAATTCACAATCTTTTCAAAGTAGATGCAGAAAAGGACATAGTTTCATTCACTGATGAGACTGAAATTTTTACCTAGCCAAAATGCTATTTACTCCTGCATTAATCCAATAGTAGATATGCGTTTAGAAGTGCAGGTGAACACGCTCTCTGACTTTGGACTATCAAACATTGCGTCCTCTGACTGATTGTGAGAAAGCAAAACCCAATTCCTGCTCAAGTGCTCTCGATATGCACATTTTTTTCCCATCCAATAATATCTACGGTCTCTCTGTTCATACATTACTCGGTTTCTGCTCTTAACAAGCGCAGTCACCCTCTTCCCCCGGCTTTTTTTTTTTTTTTTTTACTTCAATGCAAATCGAAGGAAAATGCGAATATTGAATATCATTGTGGCTCCATTGAGACATGCTGGCTTCATGGATGAGTAAAACTGACAAAACAGAAGGAGCTGTCAGAGGACTCTATGACTTCAAGGCAGATTTAGAGTTTAGGAGTGGTTCAGGCTGAAATCCCTCCCGGCTGAGATAAAGTGGAGACACAAACCGAAGCGTGCCGTATAGCCCACGCTTTGTGTGTATAAAGATTAAAAAAAGAGAGAGAGAGAGAGAGAGAGAGAATTGACTGAAGAGAAAAAAAAACTGTTCGCCTAGACTCCCCCAGACAGCCGCAGAGGGATAAAACCAACATGGAGCGCACGCTGAGCACATGCTAAACAAACACGAGTGATGATAGCGGCTCAGTGGGACCACAGAAGTGCCATCCAGGCCACACACACACACACACACACACACACACTCAGCACGGTGGGATGTTTTTGATAGACGGCTTGAAAAAAGGTCAGGCAGACACGCTAGCTGAGGAGTAGACTGAAGACAGGTGCACAGACAGTGGAAAGTGAGTCCTGAGTGTAAGCTTGCGTGTGTTGCAACAACAACACTGTGGCGGTCGGTCCCTCAGTCAGTCAGTAGGGCTGTGTTGAGGGATTAACAGTGTGGCCTGCATGGGCTTGGGGTAATCTCTCCTCTCTCCTTACATAACACCGGGCCATTAGTCAGCACAAACGCACAATAAACAACACAATCGACAACACCGAGCTCGACAACAGACCCACACAGACCCCGACAATGCCACAAACCGTAGATTCACCCGGGCCAGGTGCCCACTGTGGTGGCGCAATAAGTGATTTCATGGCAACAATGGGAAACAGTGATTTGGTGACACAAGCTGTGCGCCAACCTGCTGTTTCTGACTGAGGACGGTGATGCTGGTTTCCAAACAGACTCCCTCATCAATCAGAATGAAGTGTGCCAGTTTCTATTTCGTGTTCATTGTTGGTGCTATTAGTAAACTTATGGTAATACAGGTCTTTCATATAGACGCCCTGTTAATGATTTTAATCATCTTTGGGACACTTTACATGTCTTAACCCCCTCATTCAGCATTTATAAGCACTATGGAAACATTATAATGCACTATAATGAAGTTGTACGCAGATGTAAGGACACTTTTAAGTGTTTATTAATGTTTAGGAATTGTAAACAATTATAACATCTCATATTTTATATTATTACAACTGTGTTTTACTATGTTGTTATGCCTCCACTTATTGGTGCCCACAGGAGGAGTTATAGTTGTTGACAAATACATAAATAAACATTTATATCTGCCTACAACTACGGTGTGTTATAAACCACTTATTCAATGTTTGCTTATAAAATGATTATAAACAAGCTTGTTACCAATATCTTCTAAACACATTGACCAATTTCATAACAAATAATAGGAACAAACATAACAGAAAAACAAGCTGAAAATAAATGAAATAATACATATTTTGAATCTCTTCTTGTGGATCTAAACCTACAGACTTTTAGCCGTGCAAGTTATTTGTCATAGATTTATCTAAACAGACTGGTTCCGTTGGCTTCGACTAAACATTGATCCCGGGATGCTTTAGAATCGGACGAATCGATGCTCACACAAGCCTCCGAAGCAAAGCAGGATGGGACTAATTCTATTGGCATGAGGCCGTCATGCGTAGTGTTGCAGCTGTCTGTGTGTGCGTGCGTGTGTATTTTTAGTGCTTAATGCATTTGTATGCCATCTTGCGAGGTAACATGAATGATGTTGGAATTGTAGTAATCACTGTCTTTGCCGTCGCTGTAGATTCTAACATTTTTTAGTGGTTTCTGTGCTCTTCTTTTGACACTGCTCGTCATCACTTTACTGGTTTCTCGCTCTCTCACACTCTCCCAGTTTCTGTCATCCTATCTTTTCCCATGGTGAAGGAGCATGGGAGACTGTGATTGATTGACACGTATCGCTAGCAGAGGAGATCAAGTGGCGCTGTGAACCCCTCCTCCCTCTGATGCTCCCTCCATTGCTGAACTCTTTGACCTGTCTGACCCGGGTGCATCTCTGTGGTGTAGAAGCTCTTAGGCTTACGCCAGTAATACAAAGCAGTCATACACAAACACCAATATAAGGAAGCTATTGACAATGCAGAATACATGTCTACAATGCCAATTTATTGGTTTGTGCGGTTGTGTACATTTACACAAGTGTGTAGATGCATTTGGTTATCTCAGTAGAGGCACTGTGCTTATATTGATTATAACAAAATTAAACATTTAGTTGGAGGATGTTGATGACGTTGTGCTTTGGATACCCCAAATTATTTAAAAAATATTTAAATGCAATGATGAATACATTTTTTATCAAAATAAAATAGAATTATTGCTATTTTTTTTGTCCATTTAGGTTTGTTTATTATACGACTATTGCTTGAAAATAAAACTTTGCTATCACAAAAACTTTTTTGCCACTCAGAAATATAACGCTACTGTTACTGATGCCATTTCATTACGCAACTTCTTTGTTGGGTTTTACAGGAGCACTATTCACAGCACAGCATCATCCTGTTGCCGGTGAAAATACAGAAATAATTATCCTGTTTACAAAATCCTACACAACACTGAGCCATATTGAAAAAAAACAAACAAACCCCACAATGCTCTATTTTCTGAGATGCAGAAAAGGCCCTGGTGATATTAATATGTGTTATTTGTCTCTTTCCTGGTAAGGCGATGGGGTGACATCATCTTCGGTCAGGGCTTCAGGAGTTGTGGCTATTGTTAAATGATAATTACCACGGCTCATGAGGGGCCTCTATTTTTTATAACCTTGTGGTTGTGAGCACATTTCTGTGTAAGGGCAGCCGAGACTCCGCGCACACACACACACACACACACACACACACAGGTTGAGAGTGGGGGCCGCACGGCCCACACTGATTTAATTCTATCTGACAAAACCCTTTGGGGCGTGCAGAGGGAGAGAGGAAGATGGAGAGAGAGCGGGAGAAAGAGAGAGAGAGAGATGGAGAAAGAGGGGTGAGAGAGACGCTTCGGGGGCCTCTTCTGCCAACCACGGCTATAAAGTGAAAGCAGGAGCTTTCGGTATACCCCCCAAAGCCTCCCATGCACGAGAGTGGTCGCGAGGCCCATTAAAATGTGGATAAAATACAAGGTGCATGACAGAGGAGTTTGCCATGGGATGAGAGAGAGAGAGAGAGAGGTGGGGGGTGTTTGGCCTTCTCATGTTTTTTCCTGCCCGAGGTTTGATGGCCTGAAGCTGAGATAGCAGAACGCTTTATATGACACAAAAAGCATCAGGAAACAGATAGATAGATAGATAGATAGATAGATAGATAGATAGATCTGTAGTTTAGCAACTGTACGTTTGAACATTTATTTTTAAGTAAAAACTGGATTCAAATCAAGTTGAACCCATAAAATAGTATTGTTAGTTGAATCTCTCCTGTTTACCATTAGGCTTTAATTACTAATGTTAACAAAACTCTGTTAAATAATAATACTGGCAAATCATTTATCATCTGATATTATTACTACAAAATTATACATCTGATTACAACATGGCCATAAAAAGTCAGTAAAAGTCTTTCATTTTTAAGCACATGCCAACTGTATATTAGTTTGACATTATATATTTCCCCATATTATATTGCCGAGCTTTTATGTGAAGTTTTGACGTGAACAATTTCGCTCTCTCGCGTCTCCAACTTGGTGACATAACATTCTTGTGAATCAGAGTAATTGTTTCAAACGTCGCAGCAGGGCAACACGAGGAGGCTCCTCCAGTTAAAAACAGATTGACTTATAAATTAGAGTTCAAGATCATCCAGTTGAACGAGTGCAGCGGCTCTGCGTCAGGGATAATTGCATAACACTAAGAGAGGTAAATAAAAACCGATCCAAACACACACTCAGAGGATAGTCATCAGGTTAAATATTAAAGCATTTGCGTGGGACTTAAAACGACCAGTAAATTGCAAATACTGATTGAGGAGAAACGAACAAATTCCAGAGTTAAAGGGAAATTAAACACAACTGCAAGGAAAGGCTTAGTGAGAGTGGAAAGATGTGTTAACCTGTATGTGTGTGTGTTTGTGTGTGTGCATGTGTGCGCACAGGACGACATTGACGTTGAATTTCAACGTCCCCGGCGCGGCGCAGAAATGGGTTAGTGGAGCGCCAGAAAAGTGTCCAATAAAGTTTACTCCCCAGAACTTAACGAAATAAAGTTTTTTTCTGCAGAGTCTGATCGGATCTGATCTGATCTGGGGTCAGCCTATGCGCTCTTTCCGTTGGGTGTGGAGCTCAAATGATTAAAGCTTTAATCAAACATCACCATGCGCCACTTTTAATTTGCAATCACAGACTCCAATGGCTTTGCGCATGAATTTGCAAAAACTGTAGGCCTATTCCACACACACACACACACACACACACACACACTCACACTCACACACACACTCAGACTCAAAAACACACGCACGCAGAGAGATCCAAATAAACTTTTACGCATTTACAGTGTAAGGGGCTGAGATAAAACCGCCACACGCGTCCTCCGTTCGGCTGAGAAAAAGTGACTGAAAACTCCCAGAATAAACTTTCAAGGCCAAAGGTGGGATAAAGCCTGCCGTGCAATGTGTGTGTGTGTGCATGTGTGTGTGTGTGTGCATGTGTGTGTAGCGGGATGAAGCTTTGGGGAAAGTGCGGCGGTGTTTTGGAGCAGTGGGATGGGTCTTACCTCGCATTGTGTTTGACGTTGCTGGAGCTGGTGCCGACGCTCGCTTCCCAAAGCCAGCAGTCATGAAGAAACAAACATAAACACTTATAAAAAATAAAAAAATGGGGAGATGCGGGGAGAGAGGGGGGGGGGGAAGAAGATCCTCGGTTAAAAATAACAACGAAAAGAGTGTTGGCGATCTGCGTCGTCGTCCGCGGGCTGCCCTGAGTTGAGGAGAGTCTGCGCTAAAAGCATCCCAGACCGGGGCGCAGGGAGTCGGGCTGAGGTCGGACGGTGCGTCGGTGGCTGCGCTCTGGCTGTGCGGTCGCTTTTCTCATGACATCTACGCTCTCAACCTCTGTGGGAGGGTTTCACTGTTTTCTGCGGTCTGAGGGAGGGAAGAGCGTATAGGAGAGGCTTTACCCGGCGGCCGTGATTGGACTGGAGCACTTTCCGCTCCTCCCACTCTCTCCTTCTTCAGCCTGCACACACACACACACACACACGCGCACACACACATTACACAGCCTGAGCGCACTCTGCTGCTACAGTATAGGCTACCAGTCACACAGCAAAGTTTTAATGTCACCCTCCACATTTTAGTCGGCTCCATGAATTTTTTTTGCTATTTTCATGCATGCACAGAAAAAAATATCTATCTTTAATCCGGTCTCATGTCCAGGAGGCTACTGAAATCTTACATTCTGCACTGTGGGAAGAGATTATTTATTCCTCTTGGTCCCATTCCAGTTTTATTTGTATGAAAAAAATTCTTAGAAACATGTATGTATAAAGAAAGGACAAACCTGGTCAGATGACTCGACACTGTTTGACAAACTAGTCAAGTCAAACTTTATTCATATAGCACGTTTAATAACAACCGCAGTTGGACCAGTGTGCTGAACAAGTACATGATAAAAATGAATACAAAGCAAGCAACAATAAAAACAGAGTGAAAACTATAAACATAATGTGCACATAATAAATACATGAACAGAAGTTAAATAGTTTCAAGCTTTAAAAACAGTCATATACTTGATTGGTTGCTTTGTGGTTCAAATATTAGCGTGATAAAAAAAAAAAAGCTGATAAGTGACAAAAATGACAATGAAAGAGACTAAATTGGCCGTAAATTGAAACAATGATATAGAAATATTTGCAGATAGATGTGATTGGGAAGGTTTAAAGCGACTATTGAGCACTGCATTTTTAAAAATAGTGAAATTAAGAAATTGTATTAATTTGATTCACTATAAACTCAGTACTTGGAACCAAGTACACATTCTAGTTCTTGTTGAATGTAAACTAAATAGATTTTTTGATTATTAAATATATGCATGGATTAGTACACGATACTTGATCACCACAACAACAGATTACCTCATGCTGATGTAAATTATTACATAAATGACGCTGTGATTGTTATATAAAAGTATATATGTATTTAAGACAATACATTTGTCCTATAGAGCTGGAGAGGGGCTAACCGATCTTATGTCACAGAAAGAAGAGCAGCTCGGGTGACAGGAGTTGTCTCCGGTGTCCCCAGGATGGCTTTCAGGGTGGGGTCGTCCTCTCCTAACTCTGAGAAACACTGAAATATTGACCTGGAAAATGAAAGAGTCGGTCCATGTTGGACCACTGTACTGTACAATGGCTGACCCAGTGAAGACAGCAGGGTATTAAAATGCATGTACAGTGGGCTATGTTTCATCCAGACTTTTACCTCCTGCTTTACTTAATAAAACTACGAGGATGGATGCTTGTCTCTTTAATATATTTTACAGGCTTTCTAATATATTATAACTCAAAATTTGTCTGTGTTCCTAGTTCGGCATACAGTGCATGAACTGATTCGGTGTGTGTTAAAGGCTATTGCAACAATCCCATGGAAATCATTCAATGTGTATTCACTCTTAACACACTCATACTGTCTTAGTGCAATAAATTGCTTGACCTTACAGTAGAACATTGTACAATATGTACACCAGATTATGAGATAACGTATTTAATGACCTGCTAGACTTGTATTTTTTAAGGTTAAACAGGGACAGCTGAGCCTTCATTACACTTTACCTGCAGATTTACAACCACGGCAGTGAACACAGGGCTAGTAAACCCTGACTGACTGAGCCAAAAAGGCCACCAGGTCTCTTTTGACCCCCGGACCGACTCCAGGTGACCTCTGGCGCTCTGCTCAGCAAAAGTTTAAGAAAATGTAAAAACTGATCATGTCATGAACGGGCAGAAGTGAGTGTCTGAAAAGAGCCACTCCTGTCACACGCGGTTAGCGTCACGTCCGGCGTTCGGCGTCTGTCAATGGAGCGGTTCTCGAAGAGATAACACTGGCGGAGCTTCGGTGCGTCTGTGCGAGGAAGGAGAGAGGCAGGTGTGGTTGAGAAAGCCACTTTCACCCCCGGTCTCTTTTAGCCTCTTTAGCTGTGGCCCAGGGAGAGAGAGAAACGGAGAGAAACAGAGAGAGAAACTGCCCCGAGCACATCTCCACTGACCTATATTTCATCTGTCGCTTTTTTCCACTCTACCCTTTTTTTTTTCTCATCTCTTATTTCTCCTGTACCAACAGCGCCATAATTGTGATGTAATGACCAAAGCAGGCGTGATAAAATCCCAGACTGGTCAGGATGAAGACAGGCATACAGAAGAAAGAGATAAAGAAAGGAAGAGACAGTGAAAGACAGACAGGGAGGGGGGTGAAATGAAAGGGGGGGGTTAGTTAGCTCTTCAAAATACAATAAAGGTTTCATCCCTTTTTTGTCAAAGCTATAAAATGTGTCCTTATGTGATCCGCGTGGACTTGAATCCATCTGAGGGCTGGGGACTCCATTAAGAAGGATTACCCCTCATTGCCAACTATTCACTGCTCTCCCAAAGCCACAGAGATAGCAGAGAAACGACTTTAAACATGGCCAAATATGTACATCGTCTGTTGAGCGAGGATGGGAAGATAAAGAGCATGGAGGTTGTGTTTGATGAGATATACTGGAGTGTAGGCTGCTCTGTCCATATGGTGGTAAGAGGGAGGAAGGGAGCAGGAGAAGCAGACCGGGCCATGCCTAAGGGCTGAACTTGGAGAGGGAGAAAGCAGCACTCTGCGCCGAGATGGGATCTTAGGTCCTTCTGCCTTTATGTTTCAGTCTGTTTCTATTGGCTGCCTGATCGCCTGCCTGCTCCATCTATCTCTGTCTGTCAGTCTGTCTACCTGTCTGACGGACCGTCCTCCTTCCTTGAAGGTCGCCAATTTTATACTAACTGATTGACCGTGAGTCTGCTGTGTGACCATCGTCATGTCATTATTATTTTGTGCAGTTTTTTTTCTGTTTATTTCAGTTTGTCTCTTCCTTCCTGTCCTCACTCCCTTTTTTAGCCTCGCTAGTGGCGTGGCTTTAGGCATGACGATGACGATCTGTCGGTCCACCACTTTGGTCCAGCCTGAAATATATTCAACAACTATTGGCTGGATTGCCAGAAGCTTGTTACAGACATTCATGGTTCCCAGAGAGGATGAATCCTAATGACGTCGACGATCCATTAACTTTTCCACTAGCAAGACCAAGATGTAAAAAAGTTATTTTGCCAAACACTTTGGTTTCTGACAAAATACCTGAAAAACAAATGACATTCTCATCAGCTGTACATTTTGTTTAGCAAATGTTTGCGTGCTAGCCAAAGTACAGACTCACAGAGCTATTAGCATGGCTGTAGATTCTTACACTATCTACACAGGCTGCGTAGCCCAATACACAATCACTGTACTAGAGATACTGTACTGTACTCCCGATCTGAGTCTTTACCGAGTCCGATCCGATACTTATATCAGCCTATTAGACTGTTATCAGGCAATTTAAAAGGCGTTATTGGTCGCTATAAGTACTATAGATGTGGGTCATTTGGGGCCTACTAAACCCAATATTAGGTTTTATCATCTATTCACATGGTAGATCACTGAAATAATGTATAAAAGAACACTATAGCGACCGGAGTAATTATGAAGGGAGCAGAAGTGGAAGTCAGTAGTAGTATTGTAGTATTGACAGTGTGAAACTCCAAATAGAGTGGAGGTTGGGGGCCGATGGATTGGATACAAAACATAGGGCTTTCAGCCAGGAGGCTGGGGTTTGCATCCCGTGTGAAACCAACAACGTGTAGTTGTCTTTGTGTTTACAAGCGTTAAGTTTCACTTTCACTTTTGAAACATGGTGTTTTTGTTGCCTAAACCTAAAGAAGTTGTAGTTTTGTTGCCTAAACCTAAACGTAATGTTTCATTCAGTTTTACAACGTGTTAGAACGTGTTGCTTTTAAGTTTTGCTTTCACTTTTACAACGTAGTAGGCGTAGTAGGCCCCGACTGACCCACATCTATGGTGCTTATAGCGACTGATACCCCCTATTTAGTGGCCTGATAACAGACAAATCGGGTCCTTATATTTACCTAAATGTTTATTTAATATGTATCTGACACATTTAAATGACAGTTGTAGACTACTAAATCTGACACACCTTATTTTTCATGAGCTACGTGATCCAAATACTAGAGGTCCTGGTTAAAAAATACTACTTAAATGTGTTGTACACTCTTCTAATGGTAATTTACATTGAAGCTTCGCGAATCCCTGCATCTTGCCAGCCTCAGTCACTCACCAGTGCCAAAATCATAATTTTTCACATTTACAAACTGTCATTTTCACTCACACATGCAGCGAAATGCTCGTATAGTGTAGAGCCCGGTGCTGCAACACGAGCATTAAAATATGTTTAGATTGACCAGATCGATCCTTAAGATCAACCCGGGAAATCTCTAGTAGTTACGCAAGTAAAATGGAAGAAAACAGACTTGGTGCGTATCTCTTCCATGAGACGGACAACTAAAAATGCGTCCTGTGTAGACAATCCTTAAGTCTTGTTTAAACCGATTTACGTCTTTGTTGACATTTTACCATTTTTTCCATTTAGCCTTGTTATGACATCGAACACTGACCTTTTCCCTTGCAAAGCCTTTACCATCACATCTAACGCCCTACCTGCTACACAGAGATGTTGTTTTGAAGGAGGAGCAGTCGGGAAACGTGTCGCAAACATATTCAATATGTGTAAGTTTAGTTTTACCAGACAGTGCGTTGCAAATAATGTGTTTTTATTCATCGCGCCGCCTG